>SJOL01009161.1:267192-320220 GCA_004794785.1 Opisthorchis felineus | reverse complement strand
TATATATATAATTCAGGCTAATTGTTTTTGTAGAGAAATGTTACATTTTCGAAAATAATGCCCCAAAATCTTGAAACTTTGGAATGAATCGGTGACTGACAGACATAACAAACAGCTTTAATCACGCTCAAAAATGTGCTCACCATCTCGCGCTGAGATTAGAGTACGTCGCCATGGGCAAATACTATTCATATCTAAAGGGTATAGAGTGCATATTTTCGGTTAACCTCTATCCTGACGCGGAAGCGCCGAACAGAAAGACAATTGTGGACTCAAATTTAAGTCTAGCATCTTTTGAAGGCTTGCTGTGATACTCGTTAACTAGCTGTGCAGCGTAAGGAAAACACGTTCCGGTGAGAAGACAGTTCTGTACAGGAGAGAAATCATCCCCAGTCTACGTTTTCGGAAAAGTTTGGTAACAATCGGTACATTTATTATAATAAATTTACCAGGACGCCTTCTATTTACTTGTAATATTGACCTTGGGAGTTGTGACTAACGTTCCCTGTGAAAAGTAGAAGTTCGCTGGTATTCCAAAGTTAATGTATTGGGTTTTAGCAGAATCACGTGAATTCCACGGTTTCATGTGAAGGGGATGTTTGTGAACAAAGATGCGGGATGGCGATCCCAAACATTCAACCATGTTACCGACGTTAAGCGTTCTAAACAAGTCCTTGTGGTGTGAGTTTTTAGCCGGTCACACGGTGGCTCCACTATTGCACTCTGGCATCAGTTTATGCTGAGATGAGTTATCCATCAATGGGAGGAATGGTCTAGTAGGAACGCCTAGTGTAGATGTATTGCGAAAACCACAGAGTTGTAGCAGCTAAGCTCCCTCAAACTCAAAGGACTGATGGTAATTTCACCTTTCAATGGGGTCTGTAGCTCCTGAGATAACTCCCCTCCCAACGCAACTAGATTTCGTCACGATCATACCTCTGGAAATTTGTCCCGAATCTCTAATTTTTTCATATATAACCACTGTTTTCTGTTTAGACGACGCATGACTCATTGTCCAGTTATGGTATAGCGAGCTGGCTGTTCATTTTTAAATGCCTGCAACGTTCGTACATTGTCTGACGTTGAATGGCCTCACTACATGAAGGAATTACCCAGGTATTGGAGTTCCAAGTCAACGAGTGTCATCCTCAAAGAGTCAGCATCATCGAATAGGGATTTCAGGCAGGATATATCACGGAATAAGTACTTAAACCGCGCTTGGTAGTTGCAACATGTCAGACCAAGTGAGATTGCGTCAGTGAGTGAGTTTTGAACCAACGACAGTTTTGTGATGTCGGAATTCAGTGGAAATGTAACCCCTCAGGCCAGTTCAACTTCACACGGAGGATCTTCTTCACCAGATCGATGGAGAACTCCTTATACATTATTCGACACCAATGAAAACCCGTCCAGGACCGATCGCTTCCGGCTAAGAACATGATCTTGTCTGAGTCTGCTAGTGACGCCCTCCAAATAGAACCTGCCGAGATGCCGTAGCTTCCTAGTTGTAGGAAGCAAATGGTCTGGGTGAAAGTCTGTTAACTGGCTCCATAGGCATGCAAAAAGTCCATCCTTTGATGACGCACAGTAATTTGGCCACATAGGTGAAGAAGACGATCAAGGTGCATGGTTATGCTTGGCAAGAGACGCTTTTGGGGAAACTTGGTGTGATGTACGACAAATACACTCATTTGCATATGTACTGGGTTTTCACGGGAAACTTAACCTTGTGAGTAGATTCCTTTGTGAAAATATACTGCGATATCTCGAATATCGTACCAACTGAAACAAGAGATTCCCTTGAGTCTCCCGTGAAAACCCAGTTGATATGCAAATGAGTGTATTTGTCGAAATCTGTCCAGTTTGGGTTCAAGTAGAAGATAAGGTTGACTGAAACTCGGGGGCTGTGCCTACTTGGTGTGACTTTCTTTTTTCTGGGATTAACGATATCCGCATTGTGGTTTGACCCAACGTGCTTCTTTGACGAAATACACGCCTTTGCAAATTAATTCGGTATTAACGGGTGTTAACAGAATACCAGCTGATTCTCGGTTACAATGTTCTCCAATTGAACATGCAGCGAAGAGATAACCTCACGTTTTAGATGGAACGATATCTGACACATCGAAATTGATTTGCTTGGCGCAATGTTACAAACGACGAAGTCAGCTTGGATTCATTTGGGTTTCCACTTAACAGTACTTGCGTACAAGTCCGTATTCAGGTAGCACGTAAATTTGTTGGAAAATCGGGGACGACCTGATGTCTCAAGAAGGGCGAAACCGGCAAATGGCGGTCGCAGGACTTTCTGAAACCCTACAGTTAGTGTGTCAAGCAAAAGTCCTTCTTTGTTTCGTGCACCTGAGGACACCCTGTCTAATAAAAATAACCTTGGGCTGAGTAATAATCAGCCTCATTAAGACAGTCAAGTTGGACTGATGTGGTTGTGCAGCTATGTCTTATTTTTTCCGACCCACTAGATTACCCACTTTCATGCGGGTGTCACGCCTGTTCTACACTAAGAGAGGAATCTTAGCCGTATGGTTTGTTTTTGATGATGAGGACTAATCAGTGGACAGTGTCCGAAAGTAGCGCGATTGGTTCTCTTACATTTGAATTTATTATTTCTGGCCTGGAAGTTTTAACTCAACATGAGATGGCCCGCTGATCAACTAGGATAGTAACCTGGACAAATGCGTTTCATTGCATACCTTGTTCCATAATATAAGGGTAGGAGTGCTTGCGGTGACAGCAACAGGTTATAAGGCGGCAAAGCAGTCAGCCAATTCTGCCCACCGATCATCGGAATATTTCCACGGATGCAGTTAAAGGTGAGCGCAGACCAGGGTTGGGTGAGATGGCTCAGTGGTTCGAACCCGACCTCTGCCTCTCGACTTCGCCTGTCTAGGCTTGGGCAACCTGGAAGTATCCCAGCCCGCGTGCTTCCTTCAGGTGGCATGGCAGCTAGGCACCGAAAGGGCGTCACAACTGAACGACGGGCCCAGGGTTATTCAACCGTTCATTTTGTTTGGCGATGCAGATGCACAATCGGTGACGTGCAAACAAACAACGGCCACCAGAGCCAGTCAGTAGCTTAACTAATGCGCAGTTCGGAACGGCGTCTTGTGTCCAGTCATCCTCCTGTTCGTTATACAAGAAGTTGGTACCTCGTGTTGTGAAGCTGGTGGACCGGTTGTCTGCTGAATCCGACGCATTTCGCCAGTGTGTAGTTTACACACTCGTTTGCAAATTAATTTGGTGCCGCCGGGAGACGCACCTGAATCTCCCGTCTATAATATCCTTCAGCTGAACGTGCTTCCCAGAGGAAGCATCACGTTTCATTTGTAACAATATTCAAGATATCGAAGTAATCCTCACAATGTTCATTTGGTTGATGCAAATGTTGGACTGCCCACTATCGGTTTCCTAATTTATTACTTGACCATCTGGCGATAAACACGGAACCCAGGTTGGTATTCAAGTAGAAATTGAAATGGGTGGAAATTCGGCGACTAAACCCATCTTGTGAGCCCTTGGAATGGAGGAGGAACCGGTGGTTGTCTGCTCAGAGGTTACATCAACCTTATGAACAGTACTGAAACGTACTTTGATATTTTGAAAATTGTTCCAAGTGGAACATGTAAAAAAATCATTCAGCTGTAGCACCCTTTCGGAACCTAACTGCCATGCTACCCGAAGGAAGCGCGAGGGCTGGGATACTTCCAGGTTGCCCAAGCCTATACAGGGCAGAGTCAGAGGTCAGGTTCGAACCACGGACCTTCCGGTCAGTAAATTGGCGCTCTAACCACTGGGCCTTTGTACAGCACATTCAGTTGAAGAACATCACAGATTGGTGTACTCAGCTTCTTCACGAATATGCTTTAGATGGACGATAACCTTTAGAGTGCATTGGATACCCAAGCCTCTTGTGAGAGATATTCGTCCAACCCGAAGGTCTGCTGGTGAAAATGCTGCGTCTGTTATCAAACAGAGCGGCTTGTACTCTGAACAGGCGTGAAAAATGGAAGAAATCACAAATAGAGGAAATCGATGCATGAGCATATGGTGCGACACTATTGGTGCGACTGAAGCAAAGCACATGATTGTCGAACATGAGTTCCATTCTCACATTCCAAAATATTACTGCGGAGTCAACACGTTTCACAAGTAAGCACCGGTAAACAATTGGCAAACATGGTCATTACTCAGGAATATGGTTTGCCTTCTTATCCCGCTATCAATGGGTGTGTAAGTTCGCGTGATTATAACGATGAATCAGCAGTTAGCCAACACTACTTAAATGACGAATGATTGGCCAGCGAATGCCAGTCCCGGAAGAGCACTGCAATGACACCAATTAATTTGTAGAGACGGAGACTATCTCCTTGAGAAACTCCACACTAATGGGTCAACCGTTCACAAACAGTATCAAGATTTGCGCTGTCCGACGTAGGGAAGACTTGCAGATGACCGAAGATACTTTACTGCTAAAGTCAGACCAGCAGACGCATATCAGCGGACGATTCACTTCCTAGTATAGGGAGGGACACCATCTATGTAGCAATAGTAAATTGGCTTACTTCCGACTGATCACCCTTGGCGGAACTGCGCCACCAAAGATCGAGGGTGTAGTGAGGTAGCTGTTCACTGATGAGTTCCAACAAAGATAAGCTTCCTGGACACTTACTGGAAACAAGGGGTACTCCCACGGTGAGCCCATAATGACGTTCCATATCAGCAACGACTTAGTGACAAATGCTCGCGAAAGGAAGCCAGCCCCCTATGGTGTCCGATGTTGGTAAGTGCGGAAAGCCGTAGGTTGTTGGCTGTAGTATAATGTAGTGTAACATCGCATAGTCCTGCACGTTCTGACAAAATGAGAAAATGTCGCCATGCGATTTAGGGAACTTCGTTTAGGGAGAGATGAGCTAAGCACCAGTTCCCCGTGCCATGGAAATACGACAAAGCATCTTATCAACTGTAAATCTCCTACGGTGATAGACCATTGTGCATCACACTCACAAGTACTAGCTGAAAACCAAAATATCGCTTTATCAAAGTTTTATTCTGTGGCCAGCAGAATAGCACTCAAGTACTGGAACAAGGTCATACGTCCTGCAATAGCGGCAGTCAAGTGGTTGGGTAAAACGCTTGTCTGCAATTTGTCCCTAAAGTTCTGCAGGCTGACGCCTCTGTAGTTGTCGAGTGAAGTCTTGCATACTTTCTTTTATATCGAGAGACACACCAGGGACACCAGACACACCGGCGGAAATTTTTATTTCTCTCAGACGATGTTGGTTAACTAGAAGAGTGCGGTTCTAAGGGTGGTTGAAGTTGTTTACCTTGGAAGCTGTATGAGTTCCGGTGGGCCGGGTGGAGATCAGATTTCTTCTCCAATCGGAAGGCCAAGACAGCTTTAGCCAACCTCTGACACCTACGGCGCCGACGTGACGTCAGTTTGCCCGTCAAGGACAGAGTTTGCACTTCGGCAGTGCGATTCATACTGCTTTATGCATCAGAAACGTGGCCTCTACGTACGAAGGCTGTCAGTATTTGACCATCAGTGTCTCCGAAGCATTGGTCGAGTCTGGCGGTAACATCGGATTGGCAATGCAGATGGTTTTAGGGGAAAGGACCTCTCCCAAGAGAAATGAGTTACCCACACATCATAGGTTAAGCTGTCAGAGGACCATCCGTCCCTCAGAGCCCATTTCGCTCAGCCCTGTGCTGAGTGGAAGCAGTCGAGAGGTGGGCAGCCTATGATCTGGCAACAAAGTATGAAGACATTAACCAGTTAACTAAGTCGAGTCGACAACTGTCGCCTACTTGGATGGGGACCCCCTGACTCAAGTCACCAATGGTTAATGATAATGCCGGAAAGTGGCGCCCGTGTATTGAAGCTACCGTTTTCAAGGCGAAGTTGTGCAGTTTCTCGAACTAACTGATCATGCCATCGTCTCCAGGGTCGGGGTTCTTCTGGAATCATGACTTCCCCAGCCGCCTTTCAACTCTGCATTTCCATTTCTTCAGTACTTGGGGAAAGTTTTATTTTTTGAGGCGCCTATCCGCTGCAACCTGCTCGGTGCGAGTGGGTCCGTTCAGCAGTTGGTTAGAGTCCTTGAGCCACACATTCATTAGTTCTGCGTCTGGAATCTACTTCAGTCCCGTACCAGCATCCGGCAAAGTCGGTTAGATGCACTGCTCCGCTGAACATGGAATTTACTCCTCTCGGTTTTAACCACTGATGAGGTTATGCTACCGAGACGGGTCATTTCAAGCTTTCTCAACCTCCACTTCAATGCCTCGGTGGATGGATGGGCAACACGTGCAGCTGAGCATTGTTCTTTCCAAGCATCACTTGCACACTGATTGTTTCCGTCAAACAAGCCGCGTAGTTTGTGCCTTCATCGACACTTGCTGATCACCCCATGTATGCTTGCCAACAGGATGGATGGGTTGGAGTTTGAGACAAAGGCAATTTGACGCTGGTGTATCAACCCGATTTTCCGATCTTCCGTATGTTTTAAACATTTAAAGAATCTGGATCTTTAACTTCGTTCGAACAAGCTGGTGGCCTGTTCAACACTTCCTTCATCGCATCAGTCACGTGACTCGGACGTCTCAGTGGTCAATGACGGCGAAATCGAGTAGGGGAGAGTGGCCACAGCGACGTTTTACTTTTTTAGGTGTAAATAACTAGGCAGTGCGCAATGTGAGTCGTTGGTCATTTATGGCATTCATAGTCCCGATACGGTGACTTCCGAGGATGCCTGGCCACATGGAATGATCTCAGAAGATTCTTGCAACGAAGCATTCCAGCAGAATGAAGCTGTCACTTTTCTCAACTAACCAAAGTAGAATATCAACTCCTGCGTGAAACCTATCTGTAATGAGCATAGCTTTGAAGCAGACATGAGGTTGGGCAACAAAATTCGGATAGATTCACGCTTTTATACTGGTGTCAAAATACAGGAAAATACTTATCGATTAACTGCCTTGAACTGTGCCTCACGCCGTCAGTTAAACCGCACCGTCGTGAAGTGTCTTCATCTATATCGTGCTTGGCTAGTTTGATCGTTTTACATACAAACTAAATCGAAGAACAGCATAATGTAAGCAGATTTCCGAAATTGTTGCGTACGACATTGGTGCAAGCAAGCAAGACCCCCATTTTGACAGCGTTTATAAAGATTCGTTATTATAGACCAGCGATAACAAATAAAACCTGAAAATCCGGCAATGATTCGCTGGTACACCTTTTTCATGACGATATCCGTCGCCGGAAGGCGGTTTTCCCTGATGGTAGTTTCTCCCTTTGTCACAACAGCAGCACAATTCTTGTCATTATTAATGAATTCATTCCACCTTTTTTTAGATTAAAAAAACCGAAACGACTAATGCACAGTCAGTCACAGTTGAGGAAGGTACAAACAATGGAGACTTTGTTCGGCGGCCTTTAGTCGTCACCGTGGAAGATGTGGAGCCATCATCATCTCCAGAGCCTGACGGAAAAGGAATGCCCACGAACTATTCCCCCTTCAATTCCAGACCTTCAAGAGCTGTCACTGAGAAGGAGCGTTTTCAGATCCAGCAGGAGTTTCTACGTCAAAATGCGCTACGTGATTTAACCCCATCTAGACCGAGCGGATCAGCAATGCTCAGGCAGCCAAGAAAGTCATTAGCAATGATCTTCAACAATTTGAGTAGCAACCTAGGATTTACTCCGAAGAATTCCACCAAGACAGCTACGTCCAGCCCCGTCCAGTCTCTAGTTACTCTTGCCCCCACAGACCCGGGCCAGTCCACCCCAAGTTCAATACCTCCCTCAGTCCGAGCCAGTCTGATGGAACTCACTGGGTCGAAGCTGTTGAAAGACAAACGGGGACATTCAACCCTAATTCAGATTGGCAAAACCGATTCGGCTGAACAGAATCTAACCTATATAAACGGAGATGTTTGTCGGCGTCCGGAACGAGGGCGATTAGGAACCCTGATTGGGACATCCTCCAGTCGAGGGAGTGAAACTAACCCGACCAGCATTGCCAATTTCGGCGCACAACGTGCTTATTTACAGGGTGACACAACTGCTGAGCGATCGCTAATCGTTGACCTGCTCTGCTGCACCTGTTGTACAAAGGTCGAGGAAGAAGAGGCCTATGCGAACCTAATCGAGAACCATAGACTAGCTCGAGTGATCACACTTGCCGCGGTTCTCACTATTTTGGGACTGATTTTGGCCTATATTATACGCTCCGCAATTGAAGCACCTCAGTCGGATCAAACAAACACACCGCCAGTTCCTGCAGCCATTAACCTACCCTCAGTATGGGGACAGACGGATAGAAAGGTTAACAGTGCTATTCACATAGAACGTATTCGACTTCCAGAAGCGGACCCGCGGGTGACTATGATAGACAGAAACGTCTCACTTTCCTCTACCACAACTCTTCCAGTCACAGACATTGTGTGACAAACGTTTTCTAAAGGTTGACCCTCTGTACAAATCCCGTGGTGGTTTATGGTGCAATTCTGGACATGTCATGTCTGGACTAGAAGAAACTTGAAGCTGCATAACTGATCTACCTCGCCTCGCCCTGCTTGTACTCTCGCTTCAATGTGATCAACATCTTCACTGATGCGTATCTCCCATCCGCGCTTCACGAAATGGGGAGCTGGTTTTTGTACGACACTAAACTTGCAGCTATTGTCATGCCACCCGTCACCAAGTCAGTGCATCCAGAGGCAAATGATTATGAACAACGTTCGTTCACCTGTACACACAGTAATTTGAGCCATTTTGGTTTTTGTTTAATACCGCTACCTAATTGAGCACAAACGAAGTGAGGGGTTAAGATCCGAATGAAGACACTTTTCGATAGGTCAATGTGCAATTGCAACCATGTTTAGGGGATTTGTGAAGGAGACTTTCGTTCACCGGGTAAACGAAATAGATCGTTGAAACCAAATGAGGAACTCTTGTGGGACACAATTGAACAATACAAGAGAAGTTCTTCATTTGTCGAAAACGTCGAATTTCCAGACGAGCGCACAAACATGTATAAAAATATTACCGACTTAGGACTAGGTCACACGCACGTTGCCAGCACCTTTGGTTCACACCTGACAGACAAGGGCGAAACCCCGGGTCGTGTAGAATACAGGACTAAGCAGTTTTGTGGACAAAGACTCTTTTGAGCAAAAATATGCCAACCGTCCTTCAGACACGCTTGGGGAAGCAGTCTTATAGTTCGAGGTGTACAAGGTGAACACATCGGGAACATCTGAGCAAAAATCGATTTATCAAATTTCCTACAGGAACAGTGGATGGAATGTTGTTGTTGGAGTAAACCACTCCACTACGATGATAACGATAAGTAAGCTTGAAAAAACCACGAGACTAGGTGCAACTCAGTAGCTGGAGTGCTAACGAAATTCATGGAGCGCTTAAACATCGGATGGAAAAGCGAATGGACAGACCTTGAAAAATACGTCTCCCAGATGACATGTCACCGAGGTCCCAAAATAGCATAAGCCTTCAGTCGGACAACCATGGATTGTTCTTAGGGAGAGGAAAGGTCGTAAATCACTGAGATATTGGCTATGTCTAAGTGTGAACACAATTTATGCGCACTTGGTTGGAATCAGATGCCATACGATTAAGATCATAAGGGAACAGAAAGTTCTGCGGTACAGTTTTTAAAATCCCAGGTAAATATGGCCTGACACTAGTTGCAGAGATTTTTTAATCTGCTGCGTAAATCACTGATGCGAACCGTGATCATCGTGTTCGTATTCTCTAATATCTGCGGGTGAACACTCATGCGCAAGCCAAAATGCTAAGGTTACTTACTATATTTCAGCGGCAAATGAGTGGTTTGGCTGATCAATATTCATCGTGAAAGTTTCATGTTTTGCGACCCAAGAACTTTGCGACCGCCTTGCAGATATTCCTAACGTTGCAAGATGAAATCCTCAGTGTTTAGCCTAGTGATCTCGGTTGTAATAAAGGTAAGATAATGGTTAGTCATCGCCTTGTCTCTGTGCCTGTATGCTCTTCCTTTATGGCAACGGAGTCTCTCGGGTAAGTGTGACTGCTAAGTAGGATTTCCAAGCCACCGAAATATAACTCCAGGTAGCTTCTGAGAACGCCAAAACGCATGGATCATCAAATGCAGCGAAGCCCCCGGGGACAAGCCAAAGACTGTTCAATTTACCCGGATTTACACACTTCCAAGGAACAGTGCGTTTTTCTAATGTAACACCGGTTAAGTATTGCACTTTGGATTCAAATGAGGAAGATTTTGGTCACCAACTGGTCAGACTTCATCTTTATTTATGCAGGTGGGTCGGTGACGCATACGTTTTCGAGACCAACCGGACCTCGAAATGGGAATTTCACAATGTTTGACATACCAAGTGGTCTAAGAAAAGACTAAACAGATCGACTGAAGTAAACGCAGACCAGGGAGAAGCATGCGGTTTCCACAGGAGACTAACATCACGGGAAGATATCAGGTGGGGCGTGGACAATCCGGCGCTGTTCGTTGTTATGGCAGATCTGCAGCAGCTGAGGAATCTGGGTTCCGCATGCGGCAGTAAGACAAGAACACTAGGCAAAAACTGATCTCCAAATTTGAGATCCGGCGAATGTTTACATACACCGTCTACCGTTTCCTTAACCGCCAGGCCAGCTTGCACAAACAACTGTTCAAACCGGATTCTCGAATAAGCACCACTAACGTTCTCTAGAAATCCTCCCAACGAGGTCATTCAGGCGATCCGTCTTTCGCAGGATAGATCTTATGCTAAGTGACAGGATTTGCAGAGACGGACTGTCCAACACGTCGGAAATAATTCAGCTTTCTTTGGAAAAACTCCCGGATATGACTACTCATTTCGTAGTCGTTTGGCACGGTTGAAGAAACGGATGGAGGTTCCAGGCCGAACTTCACCCAGCCCCAATTTACCGTTAGGTCTCGTCATGCAGAGAATGCGCCTCAAAACAGTGTTACAAATTTAGGAAGCACGTGGCCACTACAGAGTCATCGCCTTAAGCAGTACTGTTCTTAACTGGCTGTATTCAGCTACGTCAACACTCGTCAATCAGAGCGTTCGCCTGAAACTGTTTCTGGGATACAGTCAGCATACAACTCGTAGTTGGTAGGAGACTCGTATGCGGGATAATTCACAATGTGCAATATTGGTTCCCTACACTAGCAACCAAGTGCTCATGCCAGAGCATGTAAAAAAACTGTCGAAGTGAGCCGAAGTTCGATCAAACGCGCGAGTACCTGCAGCCACCCATTCTAGGATTAAACTGCTTCAGGAGTGGAAAAAAACACTGAAACTTAAAAATACCCACATCCTCCCTTGTCTACAACGCCTCACCTCGTCATAACGGACAAAGTTGGTGCTTAAGCACGACCAACACTGATATCGCGCTTTATCAAAAATTATCGAGTGACAACAGAAAAACTGAAGGTTTCTTCAAATTGGTGTACTGTAGAAATAAGATACTAGACTAAAACTGCATCAGTTTGCGTATAGGGTTCCCGTGTACTCAATCAGAGAAACATACGAACCCAAAGATTCAAGGAATATGAGATGCCGATAACTCAGAAAGAAGACAAACTAAAAGAAAACCACAAGACACGTGTTTGTCTGGAGTGAATCACGAGATTGAATCAGTGGTGACCATACTTAAGGAAAATACGGACGCCTGGTCGCACGCTGAACAGGGGACTTTGAACAAAATATGCCGCAGAGTGGATAGTAAACCAGCATGAAACCGAATGGAGCAACCTCCATGTTCGTTGGATTTCGGTTCTCACCCACAAGTCTAGATATTACCCTGTCAACAAACGTACCCAACAGGTTATGTCTAGTCTCGTAAACATACTCTGTTGCCTACGTTACTTTCGATCCTTGTTAGTAACGCTGTTGGCTTTGCAGTCGGTTCTGTGCAGCATTGTATCAAATCCCATGACTCGATAGCGAGAACGGGCGGGTAACAACGCGAAACTGCTCTATACAACAGCCAGAAGAAAGTTTTATGCATCGGACACATATTGACTGTGCGACTAATTTTGTCGTTGTTGTTGATCGTGTCATACCAGAAGTAATCCTAGTTGCAAATCTGCCGGAATTTACCGAGTCGAAATACGGATTTCCGAATCCTGGAAGTGGATATCAAGACACCACAGAAGTTGGCCTACTGAGCTGAAGAGAAACAGTGCTAAAAATTAATGTAATCCTACGAGAAGTACTACCAACGTTTAATTCATGACTAGTCGATTTGCAACTCAAGACATAACTTCTCTATAGTCAATCCTTTTTAAGCAAACTGTGACTTCAGCCATGCTTTCCAACTTGACACAACGCACTACGCATGAGGTTGCCGAAATTCTTCGAAAATTTACTGCTAGTTTAGCCTTTCTTGGGGCTCATTAATTTGCCGCGACAACACATGAACGACATGTAGCCGGGATTCCGTTGAGTCTCAGGTCAAGGTCAGTGTAATTTGCACGCAAGATCAGATGTTATGCTTCAGAAGTTCGCTTTCTCGGTGAAACGAAGCTTAGCAAAGTAGCAATAAAAGCCGAGAAATACAGTATGGGTTGGTTTCTTTCGGCCCTGTGTACATCGGATAGCTGTTCTCTTGTGCACCGGTTACCGAAGTATTCGAAGATTTAAGGCTGCGATACTGAATGATCGCATGCATACGGTTAGGGTAAAAAAGTTGGCTGGCGCCCAACACAAGTAGTCACCCCACAGCCACGCACGTCCATAAATACAGTCATTGCAACTCCCTTCTCACTTCAACAAAAAGAACCAGGATACTTAGGACAACATATTGCAAACCGGTGTGAGTGTGCGAACCATCAAAAAGATAATAGTCAGTCACCGGTTGCTCCTTCGAAAAAACGCGACAAACAAAATGTGGGGGAAATGGAAACAGAGGAACGGTAGGCTGAGAGGACGAAACACAGTGCGACATACGACGAAAAGAGGTGTTTGTGGTTCAATAGCGCCCTCTTCGACTACGCTTGGCTGCTGTTCCAGAACGTGTTGTTGGTGGAGCGACTACCTCGGGGTCGGGGAGTTCGCTGGCAGTCTCTGCTACATGAGATGAGGACTGGTCATTTGAGACTGGCTCCGGAGCAGAACAAGAGCTGGCTTGTTGTTCTTTTGGTTCCTTCTCCCCATCCTGCTCGACATCTGCCTCGTCCTGCTGTTGGGCATCCACAGAGTCAACTTCCGATCGCCGTCGTTTAACGGCTCCGGGGGCAGTTACCTCGATTTCGACCGTTTCCGTAACCTCAGAATCACCACCGATGCCTTCCAGTGAGTCCTTAGCAGTATCTTTCTTCCATGCATGGTTGGAGCTGAGTGGCTCCATATGGAGAACCTGAATAAAGTGAGCATGTTGGTATGATGGTACGTGACATGCTGGTGAGGACAACAATCAATCAATACTCACCGGAACTGCACAACCTTGAAGGACCCATAAGGCTTGGGGGAACAGGGCTAAGATCGGGTGGAAAGGGATCCTCAACTTCAACATGCTCAGCGGAGCAATCCTCCCAGTAATTTATGGAATAATCGAAAATCACCAGACCTATATCCGCTTTCTACGCCAACCACGCCCTGCAAAGGTACGGTAAAACCAATCTAAGCATCTGAACACATGTCACAGGTCTCACTCTGACTTGCCTTCCGTAAAAGGTTATTCACAGTGTTGTATCTGCGTGATTCGAGCACACAAGACCTGGAGTTAACTGTTCCCCGCATACCGCTAGCTTGTTGTATGAAGCGTCAAGCACCAGTCTCCACTACTGGTGTATTGTTGTCTACGATAATGATGATAACGTATGAAGTGTAAAATACGGCAAACCAGATGACGCATGTTAGAACTACGTCTAGTGGTCTAGACGGAGCTACCGCCCGCTCACCCAAGGATGAAAGGCACATTCTGACATCGCGATTTAGATTTTCACAAGAAATTTGACTAGAAAATGTCCGACAGGTTGAGGGAGGGAGGAAGGCTGGGAAACATCACCGATTTTCGCCACCAACTCACCTTGTATAACTGTTTGAACGCGATTTGCCGCAGACAAAACTGTGCCGAAACAGTAATTTCTTCCCGTATCGATACCGGAGTAGTTGCCAAGAGATTGTAAGCAAAGAACTGCGAGGGTGAATCGGCTTCGTCTGGTTTCAGGTCTGCTGTGTCCGCCACAGGTTCCACTGGCTGTGGTTCCCCTTCACGAAGTTGAATAAGCAACCCAGAGGAGATGGCTTCAAAGAATCGACGGAACAGCCGTCCTGGTCCAATAAGTGGTAGGGGTAACACAACTGGTAATCGAGGACGAATCGCCGCTCCGAAAGGTTGTCCGGATGGAAGAAACGGTGGTCGCTGTCCTCTTGCGGATGAAAGACAGCCCATTTGCAAATCGACATTCAAAAGGCGACCCAGTAGAGCCAACACGCCCTAGGGAAAGAAATAAAAAAAAGGTGGTGTTGTAACAAGTAGTGCTTATTAATTAATTTTGAGTAGTATGCAACATTCTAGCGTTCGCCATTCCACACTATCTGAGTAAGTTCCGTGGCGTGGTTTTCAGACGATCATCCTCAAACGATCATTTTACGGTGCAGTGTAAAGCGCACGGATGAAAGTGAACAAAAATCACGTCGAGGATTTACATTCGGTAACTCGTGCACTTCTGTTACGTTTATATAGTTTTCAAAGATCGGTTAATAGCTGCAAAGTGGCTGGTTCTTTGGAGATTGCTTAGTAGATGATTTGATTGACCATTCCGGGATTTGGGTTGCGCTGTGGTCTGACTATCTTGCACCTGGTTGGTTCGTTGAGTACCTCCATTTTAGCAGTCCTGTTGCTTTATTCCGAGTGGTCATTTTAGCCTTTCTTGTATGCTGCGTTCCAGCCAGTCTTTCTGTCATTGGTTGGTCGATCGAACACCTATTTCTGGTAGTTTTCTTTTACTGGATTGATCGGTCTATTTGCAATTTCTATCGTGTTGTGGCTCACGACCGTTAGATAAGGTACATCTTTGTTTGACACAATTTTCAATTTGTTATTCTGTTAAGCCCTCTAACCTACTGCTTCATCTTCGGCCTGGGTGTGCGTTCCAGTGGTCTGGATTTTGTCGAGTTTCGTGTTCTCTTAGTGGCCTCTGTTGATTTCTCTTCAGGCCTCTTGTACAGTTTTGAGCTTGGGTGCTCCAAGGCTCATTGTTCCTGGAAGAATGATAGACTGGGTGGATCTCATTGCGTCTGTTGATGGCTTTCTCGGCTGGGTACTACAACTCCATAAATTCAGGTTGGTTATTTGTAATTGCTGGGGCTAGTATACCCGGATTATCTCAGTTTAATTTATGCCCTTCCTGATTTTTGTGAATGGAGACGAGTGAGAAGTGGTCGGAAAGTTAAGCGGCAAGATGGTGTTCATGTAGCCTCGTGAATAGATCCCCCTCTCTGTTTGTGTAATGTACCGTTTGTGACAGTAGTTCAACTGGATTTTGTATATAACAGCGGCTTTCTTCGATGTTTCAAGTTATCCTTTTGGCTTTGATTGTGCTTTCCGAGGCGTGCTCGTCTGTATAAAATGCTACTTTTATGTGTTGTTGCTGCAACATTCTTACAGGTAGTTCCGAAATCTCCTTGATGTAATGGATTGCAATCCATTTGTCTTCTCCTTGCGTTATTGAGTTGGTCAGGTTAATTGCTCTCAAGGATGACCAAATGAGATTAACCGGATAACCATTGCTTTGGAAGGCTTTTTATTGGCGTTGCCCTTTAAGTTTCGATCCGGTGGTGTTACGGTATGTTTCAATCCATCTGAAAAGTATCCGGATGCAGTTTTGCTTGTGGCATAAATGATATATAAAATTGCTCGCTAGATTCAAAATAGCGTGAGTCACTGACTTCGAAACGCTTAGTAATTCGCGGGGTCCGACCAGCCCCTTGTTGGACAGATTCGAAAGCTTCTTCACGCTGTATTACCATTCCGCCTAAGCTCTGGGACGAAGCAACTTTGATAGAGTGGTAGGTTGTGGCTGAACTACTGAGTTTTTTTCCGAGTTCGAAGTAAACTGATGGATGAAATGGTGACTATAGGTAATCGAACTACACACGTGGCAGTTTTGCAGCCACAGTAGACACTTCTCAACTGTTTCGGATAAGCCTGATAAAACCCATTCACACAGACCACCAAAATTGTGAGCAACATTCAAGAGGAATAGTCAACATTCGTCCGACTGATATGAACCTGAAGAGTCTGACAGTAAACCCGGCCCAATTCGTGTGCGCGACTCCTTCTAGTCCTTCGGTGCAATCCTTACTCATCCACACCTAGCGAAAAAAAGCGATTCCCTTCTGGGAGACATCTAACGGTGATTAAGACATCCTGCTGATTCGCTCTCCGTAGGTTCAAAAACTTGACCGACCTTTTAACCTAGTCACTTGGCCCGTACAAGCCCTTGTATCAAAAGCGACATGTTGCCCATCAATAAATCTACCGATTGTCTTCGAAACTTCCCTGAAATGATGAGTTCTCGGTCCGCACTAAGCGTTTTCCAATTGATGAAGTTCCCAAATGTCTACAACAGCACCAATCATTACAAAGAAATCCTCGATAGACGACGTAAATGGCCGCAATTCCAGCAGCACGATAAATTCACAAGTCAGGTCTAGCAAAATGAGGTTGAATAGAAGTGAATTGGATACAGCTGTTGTCCTTCAATCAGCACTTCAATCTGACATAAACAGAAAGAGGAACTCACAAATTGATTCAGATTCAACCAAGTTTTTTCAGCACGCATAAAGTCTACAAGCACGCGAGCGACAATCCCGAGAGGCGGTGTCATCAATGCACCCTGTAAAATGATGGGAATGAGGTAAGTGCTGATAAAAAGAGAAAGACGCACGTAGTGGATGAAGGACGACTGAAAAAAACCGTACGGCAGCGGGACAGCAACTGGAGTTTGGTTAGTTCCGGCTAAACGAACAACCCGATTTGGCCAGGTAGTTCAGTGTAGTTGCGAGTGTAATCCAATTGTATAGTAAAGTGGTGATTAAATAAAATATAAAAAAAACATAAGCGGGTGTTCGAGGTGTTGGCGGATTTTATCAACCGTCCGGACTACGAAAAGATCACTCGAGTGCAACACTTTTTCAGTACAAAAATCGTTCATCTGTAGCACCCTTTCGATGCCTAACTGCCATGCCACCCAAAGGAAGCACGAGGGCTGGGATACGGCAAGGTTGCCCAAGCCTGGACAGAGGAAGTCGAGAGGCAGAGGTCGGGTTCGAACCACGGACCTTCCGGTCAGTAAATTCGCGCTCTACCTACTGAGCCATCAGTACAACTAACACGCAACGTCAGAAACGTGCGAAGGCGGAAATTCTGTCATGTCACCTGGAAGGCAACTCAACAAGTTGTCACGGGCTTTCCAACTGCAGCTCAGCCTGCCACCTCCCATTATTTGGAGTCCACGTAGCCGAGCTAATCAGCAGAAAAGACTAAGCCACTGTTCGAGAGTCCTGTGTCTTCTAATTACTAGGATACCACCGAAGTCCTCAGTCGAGCGACAGCCCCACCGAGAAGCAGAATAAGTTGAATGTGGGTGTTGAATGAATGCAGCAATGTTCCGCGGAGAAAAAAACTGCTGCTCTGAAAACTCGTCCCCAAAAATATGCCACAAAGAAACAAACAGCGAACCGAAATCGTCGACAATTACTCTTCTTGCATAGCGCGCTGTTACGGAATGTTTACGGCCCCATGACCTACGATAAACATCTAGGCGTTCAAGAACAGTAGAACCATAACCACGATTTATGCGCGTCTTCAACTCTATGGACGTTGTAGACGCCGACCGGAAAAGAACAGCATGTTACTTCTGGTGTCAATTAGTCATTGCACAAGGTTTTGAAAAATCACGTCAGCTGCTGATCAGCCGGTCAGACTACTTGATCACAAGGACTAGTTGTTTGGTAATAGAAACAAAAGCATCTATGGAAATCAAATCACACGCCAAAAGGTTCACGAAGAAGCAAGAAGACGATACAAAACAGTATTAAAAATATACAGCTTAGGGATAGGGTAGGAGAGCAAGTTGGCTGTTCAAAATACGATCACAGGGGCGAGTATTTTCCTCCAAAATGGCATCCTAAATAAGGAGACGGATAACACGGGAGCTCACAGGACTGTCAGTATAGTGCAGCGAACCGTAAGGGTGCTCGGCATTTTCCACGTCAAATTTTCGAACGCCCTCCAATATAGATAGCAGCATCCTTCAAGATCAATTATTCTTCCCGCACCGTAAAAACTCGGACGTAATGAAAAGTTCTAGTTGGATTTGCAGTACTTAGAGTAAATAAATACTGATTAAATGAAAACTAGAAGACCCTCTTATGGGACGATGAAGCAAGACAGACCTGTAGGAATCGTCAATGAAAACAGCAGCCTAAGAGAACCAGCACCGACTAAATCAATGCCAGATCAACCGATATAAAACGCACGTCATGAAAAAATCTAAAAGCCCAATCGTTCAACTATTGTCCCTTTTGATGCACGGCCATCGTGCAAGTGAGCTCGAAGACTAAGATAATTTCGATTTATCCAAAGGCCATTGACATCAATTGTAATGGAACAGTCAGAGCTAAGGCAACTACCAAGATGCGTGAACTACACCGGGCTATCGTCTAATCGACGGTCCAGACCAATTGTATTGCGAACCCGAGGGGAGAGAACGCTTCGAGTCAGGCAGTGATAGCCAGCGTTCTAAGACCCAGTTGTTTGTGTATGCGCTCCGAAAACACCATAAGAAGGGTTACTGATGTCACGCATAATCATGGTTACCTTATCCCAGTTACGTTCGACTTCCCCTGAGAACGCTAGTTGCAATGCATGGCATAATAGGCTTTGGTATGCTTCCCTAACTGCTAAATAGGGAGATCGTTTCTGGAGCTTACTGGGAAATTTCTGATGGAAACCCGCAGCGAAAGAGAGATAGATAGCTCAGTGACTATGGTGCGAACTTACTGACCGGAAGGCACATGATTTGAACCCAACCGCGGCACCTCGACTGTTCCTGTCTAGGCTTCGGCAACGTGACAGTATCTCAGCCCTCGTTTCCTTCAGGTGGCTTGACAGCTTGGCACCGGGTGGTACAGTTGAACGATTAGTATTATCATTATTTTTAATAATCGAAAGAGCACACAATCTCAAATTGTGTACTCTAAAATGGTCAGCAGTCAAGGACTGAACCACGACCAGTGGACTAATGAAGCCTCATGAACTGAGGGTTATACAAACACCGGTGAAACTCTGTGCAGTAAGGTTCAGGACCACCCGAAGTTCGTAGTAGGTAGCGTAAAAACGTAGCAGCAACGTAAGCTAAATAAATGCACTGATATTCGAGTTTCGAAATACAAGTGTCAGCTGATAAAGTAACCAGAGTAGGCCAACAGAAGCTGGTTGGTCGAGCTGCCCAAGGGCTCGCACACTAAAGGTTGTATAATTGGCTGTAGATCAGGTGGCTGTTAATATTTCGATATAATTTTAAAGGCAGCAATAAAAACAAAAGAGCGAGATGTAACTAGAGGACACGAAGCAGTGGAGATGAACGGAATCGCGCGGCACATCGACTCCCCAGGTGCCTGACTGATGTGCCTAAAGCCGGGAATCACATAAACGGGACACGAGGGGAGTTAAGATGACAATAAAGAAAGATAGAAAAGCGTCAGCAGTTGCACGCTTTCGCTTATCCGCCCTGTTATAAGCGATTGATAAGGCAATTCGACTGATGTCACCAGACCGACATGCCATGAAGGTACGCTTATTTGTGAAGTTCATGGCTGAGTGTAACAGGGCGCCCAAACCTAGACAGAACAATTAACGTCCTCAACCAAAGTCTCTGACTCAAAAGCCTGAACGCAATGGAGCGGTCGTCGGCGTAAGATTAGTCGAGTAGCCTAAACTTTTAGGAGCAAACGCCAACCTGATGGGCCAGATTGACCAACATGGTAGAAGAAACTTCGTGGATGTCGAATGAGCATCCTCCAGTACGGCTCGATGGGTCACTGAAGCACACAAACTATCGCACCACAATAAGGTGCAGTCTATTGGCCTAGTTCCAAACGGAGACAACCGGGAGGAAGCAAAATGCTTCTGAACCGGGGGCATTTCAAATCATGCGCTGCCATCCATACAAGACGACCCTTGTGAGGGAATCGTCTTGAACCCAGGTGGGCTTTTGGAAGACCGCTCCGCACCCTAGATTTTGAGTGGTAACAGATTCAAATGTGACCAATGGACGCAGTCTCATCAGTACGGCTGTGATTGGTTGATAAAGACAGTCTGAATCATTGATCGATTGAAGGACAAGCAGCCATGCAAAGTAGGTTTTACGTGCGACATGAGCGTAGCAGTTTCGTCTGACCAGAGCACTGTTCGTCAGGGGAAGAAGCGAATGGTTCAAACAGAAAATTTGAGGTAAAGACCGTCTACATAACCGAGGAAACTCAGGATCAGTGCGCCTAGGATTAGCACCTTGTATACACGGTGAGCTACTCTAAGTCAAAATCAATGAGCCAGTGGTGTCCACGATCAGTTAACCCTTTTTGCTCACCAGAGTCATACAATGGCCAACTTATCTGATTCCCTGTAAACTTTTATGGTGTCTTGGACCTCGAGCAATGGCATCGAGACGGTCGTGTTTTTCCAGACGGTGAGTTAAGCTGACATTGCAGTCAATAGGATCTCCCGAGTTCTGGAATAAATTGATCTCGTCTCACAGTATTTCGGTATGGTAAGATGATAGAGAATAGTAGCACATTGGAAAGCGACTGAATTCTGTAAGTTTACTTTGACTAACCTCAAACTGATCGGAAATGGATGTTTCTGTTCGTCTGAATAAATAGACAAAGCCAAGGGTTCCACAGCGGGGGAGTGGCAAAAATCCATAAAAGCGACCCGTGAGAACAAAATTAAACAGCTGTTTTCTATGCGCCGGTGACACGTGTGTCAGCTGGCTGATACAAGAAAAGATACAGTGATGACCCACCTGGAACCACTTAGCTTGGTCGATAGCATCCAGAGCATCTAAACAAACGTTCTTTGGAATCCGCTCTCCCTGGGCGAACAATTTTCGCACATGGGAGAGCGATTCCGATTTCACTGTGTTCGAAGCTTGCGGTTGCTGCTGCTGTTCGGGGGCAGTGGGCAAAGCAGTGTTCGCGGTCACATTAGATCCGTCCGCTGCTGCTTTCACGGCACCCGACACAACACTGTTGTTGGTGTTGGAGTCTGGATTGGTGTGTAAAGCCAGAAAAAGCATGAGTAACCATAATGTGGTACGGGACGAAAAACGACAAGACAACAAAGAGAGAAAAAGGTACCAAGCCGTGGGAAGCGTCAGGCGAAACCGCAACTCATCAACACCCGGAAGCAGCGAGGGAGGTTCATTTAGGTCACGTGAGCAGCTGAACACATTTGAGGGATAATCAGGGGAGAATAAAATGGTCACAAGTGCTAGATGAACAACCGGCAGTGTAGTGATAGCAAGCGTCAACTATCACAGGGCAGAAGGTTCGGGTTAATACATTGTAAGCGATGATCTAGCACACTGCAGTTCGTCCTGCAAAAGCCGACTTAACAAGGTGATAATACGGATTCAAAAGTTTCCTCATGATTTAGGACACGCTGATAACCCAGGCCCATGGCAGCTGTCCAGAATTTAGCGCCAAACTTTACCAGACCCGTAAGAGATATCACAATGAACGAACCGTTCGAGTTGGCTTTTCCGTCCACGGTATGACAATAAGAAGACATCTGACGTGAACACTAATATGGAGATGTGTGTGTAACCACTTATGACAGTGACAACCCTAGAGATGGGCGGATACACTCTCCCAAATGAGGCGTAAAGTTATGCTCCTTTGTGACTCTTATTAACCGATGACCTCCGATATCTTTCGAGGCAGCTAAGCATTGCCCTCCTTTCTCTGTTATATCGCCGCTACCAAGGAAAATGTTCTTCCGAACTCGCCTCTAAGCATCCACTCATCTTTAATAGGTTCGAATCTGCTGCCGGGATACAAAACTCTCCTTCTCTTCACTTTTCCCTCAGAACCACTCGACTTTGTGATACTCTACTCTGCTCTGTTACCCAACTTCCCTAAGACTCGGAATAACTGTTACGTGCCCGAACGTCTCCGGATCCTTGTGACTGGTATGCGCTTAGTCGTTCTTCGTGTGTTCTGTGTCTCGGAGTGCTTGAACTAGTCTGTTGTGTTGTTGTTACTATCCATCTTCGACTAGGGTTTCCTCTGCCAGTGCAACCCGCTTCTTAACCCAGAATTAATGAGCGGAAGCGATCGTGCCGATAGGTTGAGAGATGTTTGCAACAGAATCATCAAGGCCACAGAACACTGAAGCCAGAAACTAGGCACAAACTAGGATGGTTTGCAACACTGCAGCAATTGGCAATTTTCCCTAGAGCAAGTGATATTGAAATGCGAATAAGAGGGGGGCATCTCCCTCATTAACCAATTCCGGAATGCTCCCACCAGCAAAGGAAAATTTTACGGAATTTGCATCACAAAGTGACGGAATCGATCTAAGTTGCAGTCTCGAACAGTGACTGCTGAACCCGCAAGAATGAATACAGGTGGGCTATTATCAGAACCAGACGACTCCACCTTCAATGCCAGAAGACGAGTGTAGACCAAAACCTCCGTTCAGCTGTGGCGGACGAACCTACCACGCTTGCCCAGGCTTGGTCGATGAGCCAAGAATGGGACACAGACTAAGATGCCAAATCGCCCGTTAGCCACTCCGCTGGCTCGAACTTGAGCAAACACCAATAAAAAACGACAAGCTGGAACTGACAGTTGTTCATCCCAGATCTGTCATAGATAAAAAACCAACGCACATTACCTTTATTCGTGATTTCGTCATCACAGGCTGCTCTTGAGGTGAGCTGAATGCGAATAGTGATGACTGGCCACTCATCCGCAATCGACTCGTCTGCCTTCAGCTCCGACTCCGGTACCTTCCGTGTGGTGCGAACAGTGAGTTGACCTTGGGCTGGGATATCACTCACAACGTACTCATATTGATCATCCATTGCCTGTTCGAAAAAAAACAGGACCGTTAGACGGCTGTGTGAAGAGGACAAGTAGGAATGCTTTAACTTAGTATGGGATACCGGTCAAGTGTGGGATCGACTTCACGAGCGTTCTAATCCCGAAAAAACAGACGAGAACGCCATGACCTGCGAGACGTCTTCTGGGCGATCAATAAAACAAAACTAAGATTCTGTTTAGCGATGGTGTATCAATTACCCTATTAATCTGTCAAATGTGCTTGGATGGCGTCACCAATTCCAACGACCATCGTGTTCTTGAAATAAGTTTTCTCACTCCATACGACATCAGACGTATCCCACTACAGTGTTTCTCTCACTAAAAGGTACTGTGAACCGAACCTGTGGACGCTAACGGTCCTATTGTAAGCTCAATACTAGTGGTGCCATGCATTACTGCTTACTCCTTCGCATGCGGTGTGAATAGCTCCGTCGAAGTTCCACTAACCACCTAACGGGTTCACGTTGAGAACACACAAAAAGTCGTTCAGCTGTAACACCTTTTCGGCACTTGGTGTCATGCCACCTAAAGGAAGCACGAGGGCTGGGATACTACCAGGTTGCCCAGGCCTAGACAGGGGAAGTCGAGAGACAGAGATCGGGTTCGAACCACGGACCTTCCGGTTAGCAAATTCGCGCTCTAACCACTGAGCCATCTGAGAACACAAAGCCTCCTTGATCAAGCTCCTCGAAAATGCAAACCTCGAAAATGGTACAGAGCAAAAAACCCCAGAATAAAGGCGATTGCCAACTTCCCAAAACTTACAGTGAGTTGTTTCGCGAGCTCTGTTTTGATGAAGGTGACCACTTCACAAGTTGGCCACTCGGAGCAGACCAAAACCAAATCACCTTCGTGATCACCTCTCAGTAGAAGGCTCTTGCCCAATGGACCAACACGAACAACACCACGAAGGAGGCGGTTTTCTTCGGCAGCGAGTTCAGACGACGCCACACTGGCCTCTTCGGTTGTTTCATCTGAATTCGGCTTTTTAATATCCGGTTTCGCAGCAATATCAGGTTTATCAACTCGTGTTGATTCAGTTGCCTCACGTTTGGCCGATTCGAAAAGAGCGTCACTAATACGTTTCAGAGCGAATTCACACAGACCAACCGCCGTTTTCATCGCCTAAACGAAAGGGAACGGAAATCAGTGGAGTGTACTTGAACGATGCTTGGGATAAAAACACGGGAGAGCTAGAAAACGACCACTTTTACCTGCGCCTCTAGTTCTGTTGGTACAATGTTTGAGTGCTTCGCTGTCAAATATCGATTTTCTAAGGTCACGTTGAAATGTTGTGCCGATGGACCCCCGTAAGCCCCAGAGCCCCGGTAGTTTATCCGTGGGAACGGTTGCTGCATGTTGAAAAATGGCGCTGCATCGTTAGTGGGTATGAATCCAGGCCACGACAAATTGCTGGAACTAGGCATCGGAGGTATGGCGTTCTGATAAATTGCAAGACACAGGAAGGGATTTTGAGACGTATATAGGATGCAACACAAATACTCGACACCGAAATCAACTGGTTTCCACTATGTCTTTTGGAACCAAGCCATCTTTGTGTTGTCTGCAGAAACCTATCAAAGAAAACGGAAGGGTCGACCTTTCGACGGAAGTTAGTTACCAAGTGTGTGTGGTGTGTAAGAGAGGGACAGAGTACGCACCTCTACATTTCATGTACGAGTGACTGGGATACAGTGCAGCGAACTCAGACGTCAACAAGGGTAGTGCTAACGGAAATGTGTGGGTCCAACAGTGATTTTTTTCGTTGAATGTCACCGGAGCTGTCTAAGGTGTGCAAGCCTACATAACAAATGGTTCAGGAAGCACGTTTAATGGTGTGAAACGCATCAACAACAATGCCAACCAACAAAATCGATCCCTCACCTTCGACCAACAAACCGTCTAATTCGGTTTGTACTTTTGAGTCAGGAAATACAAGACAGCGCAGTGGAAACGCTGGAATACGTGACAGTATGTCACAATATGAGGTGAACTGCGTGCTGATCCCATGGGCAACAAGGTAAAGGAGTTAGCAGCAACTCATTCTCAACTAACGCCGAGACGTCACTGATTGAGCAACAACAAACACAAGCAATTTGAGAGCACAGTTTACTCACGCCTTTCTCCGGCTGACGTTCAGTGCCCTTGTAGAAGGGATTTCTCGGTTTCCGCGGGACGGACAAATCAGGATCCACTTTCTTCTTGTACTGCAAACGATGTCGACGGCCCTTCAGATGCAGTTCCTTAGCGTCTGCATTGGTGAATTGACATTCACACAGAGTGCATTTATAATGGATACCTTTACCACCTGGTCCAGGAATCTACAAAGCGGTATACGAAGAAAGGATTTGAAACGGGTAGACTGTGCAGCAAAGGAAACAGAGCGACTGTTCATGCATTACACAAGTCCACAAAGGTTTGAAATAATGACCCTCAGAGAAGCACACGAACTGGTTGTTGATCTGGTAGTGGTCGGTAAAAAAACTAACACACCAGAGCTACCAACAATCCAACGCATTGTCAACCCTTTCGGACGATCTACCGCCAAACAGTTGGTCGATGGGTGACTCGCCTGCAAACAAGCCTCCACACCGTAACATCCACATTTCCTCCAATAAGGCTTCCGAAAATGCGCTCTTTCAGGTAGTGTAAACAACAACCGCCAATAGGTAATCCACAAGCCTGGGATCTTGCTGTAACCAACGTGAATGGTTGGTTAGAACGATGATAACGCACGCACACAATCGTCGTGACGAAACGAGACAAGGTCAGTGAGTTTTACAACTATCTGAATGAACTGAGTCCACACATCAAATTTGGTATGGAGATAGAGTCAACCTCGGGCACACTGGCCTTTTCAGACTGCATGACACATAAGGTCGGGGAAAACTAAAGACCACAGTGTACGAGAAGCCAACCGATACTGGGGCAGTTTTGACCTACTGGTCTGCCCATCCGAAGTCGGTATTCGCCAGTATTGCCTCATCAATGTTCAGGCGTGTAAGGGCCCTGTGCACAGAAGAAGCTGATCGGACAGCGGCCCAAATTGAAGTAAAGAACAAACTTCGGGGTAGTGGATACCCAGCTAGCTTGATTAGGCGTCAACTGCGAAGGGTGTTGGTACCGGTAGCGAAACCCAACAGGGAATAGATCGGTACCGCGGTTATTCCATATAAACCAGGAACATCGGGGTTCATTCGAAGGATTCTAAACACGGCTAACATAAGAGTAGCATTCCAGAGGGGAAACTCTGCGCTCTGCACTGGTGCAATTGAAGGATCGCCTCCCTGTAAATAGAACCAGGGACTGTCTACAAGATTAATTGTAACGACTGCACTAAGGTCTATATAGGACAGACGGCCAGGGAACTTCACATCAGAATCGGGGAGCATAGGAGAAAAATAAACAGGCCGCCGAGAAACGCGGATGAATATCAAGCATTACTGAAAGACTCGGCAACTGCGGAACACGCGCTGGGCACGGGACATAAAATAGATTTAGAAAATGTTGAGGTTTTGAGGCGAGAACTACGGTCCACGTCACAGAGACTGATAGCCAAGGCGGTAGAAATCGCCAAGCATCCCAGTGTTGACAGAATAGAAGGCGTGGAACTGGCAAGCGTGTGGAGAACGGTCTTGGATCAGTTGAGTTAGCACGCGTTGGTGTGCGATTATCAGGAGGAGTAGTCATCATTTGAATTCCACTTAACCTTACCCACCTCCTCTACCCCCAACTAAATTGTCGCAACACTCACAAGCCCACGAAGACCAACGAAAATCTACCAGTGGCACTCGCGATGAACCATCAATTGAAGTACCCTGAAGTGGAAGATTAAGGAACAAAAAACCGATCGGAAGTAAGTTGAAACTCCCCCAACCCATTAAGTAATGCAAGATTTTGGCAACCACACTAACCGACAAGAGCCGTTAATTGACACTGAACACTGATCTAGTGTTATAATCTGAAGAGGCCCTACTGATTGGTTCTCCGTCTGCCTTAAAACCTGGCCAATTTGGTGACCTGCTCGCTTGGCCTGATGAAGCTTTTGTGTCAAAAGCGAAATGTTGCCCAATTAAAAACTACCGATTGTGTACCAAGCCCTTCTGAAAAGAAGATCGGGCTGTTTGCCGGTCCAGCATCAAGCCGAGCTCTGATTAGCCAAATGTGTGGGCCCAACAGCCAATCATGGTCCAGTATCCGCCGAATGCCGGTTGCCAATGGCGTATCCAGAAGGCGTCAGAATTTCCAGGATGTGGTCGCCGCATACACTTTGTATTCGACGCGTTTTACGCGTTCTTGACTTGGTTTTGGGCGTTAACACACGTTGTGCACTTTTGTTTTGACGGGAACGCTAGCTTGGAAGGTTCAGCCCGAGAACTAAGCTAAGAAAATACTGTTATTACACGTAGCGTACACCAGCCTACAGGTTTTTAAGACGGACTATCCAGAAAGGTGAGGTACGTCACAATTGGATCGCAGTACTGCATCAACAATGTATAACAATTTTTGGATGAACTGAAAGATGTGACAGTAGAAAAAGACGAAATAGTAGTCTGGTTCGATGTGAGCTCACCGTACCAACCTGTAGATCTCGAACGTGCCACAACTGTCACTGAAATACTGGAGAGCCGTGGGGCTCTCTGGTGAAAAAAGACGGGCGAACTGCTCATTTTCTGTTTGACCAGGCTTGGACAACCTGGCAGTATCTCAGCCCTCGTGCATCCTTCGGGCGGCAAATCAGCTAGACGCCGAAAGGGTACTACACCTGAACAATTATTATTATTATTATTATTATTATTATTATTATTATTAGCTAACGCTACAACACAATGGAATCCAAAGAAAAAACAGAAGCGCTTATACAAGTCTTTGTCAGAGAAAGTCAACCGAGGGATTTCATAAAGTGATCCCTAAAAAAGACAACAAAACCAGCTCAGCGACCAGGAGACCAGTCAAAGGAATTACACCCCCCACATCAACATTATAAAATGACTGAAAGAATACGATACGATATAAGAGTGGCCTACAGACCTGGGCATACTGCGGAGAATTATCAAGGCCAGAAGGAAAACCAGACATCTGAAAGGGTTAATGTCATCCAGAAAATCCAATGCAGGAATTATAACAAGCGCTACGTGAGACAGACTTATAGAAAGTTACCAACTAGAGTCAACGAACACAAAGTTGCTACTGGAAGATACTATCACCAGGATACGAATTCAACTGGAACAACAACAACACACTGAGTCAAGCAAGGACGATTAACGCACCCGAGGTACCAATATTCCAATAACCTTGCCAAACTCACAAACTACTGATGTAAGAGGAAGGCAACAACAAAACAAGCTGCTCAGGTGTGACACCTTTTTAACTCATGGTCGCCGTACGGCCCATAACCGACCTAAAGCTGCCACCCTGAAATGGTGGTCAGGCTTCAGTGCTGCAAATTATTCTGCGGGATATATTGGCTGAAACTTCGCCCCACAAAGTGCATCTATGCTAGGAAGGACAAACGGAAGCAATCAGACCAAGAGCGGCGAGCCTTCGTATTACGAGTAATCGTATTAAGAGATGGTCTGGGGTGAAGTTGTAAAGTACTCTACGACGGGAGTGAGTAAAGCGTTTCCCTCAGGCGACTAATGTGTCCACATTTATGGAAGCAATGATGTTGCCATCAAGGAAGCCCGAGTTAGGAAAGGTAGGGACCTAAAACCGCACACTCCGACCGCCCAACGTTTGATTGTGACTGCCGACGCATTATTCAATACGGTCGAAACACTTCTAAAATCAAATAACCTGGTGCTGCTCTGAAGATACCTGCTGTGTGCAGTCGCACTAGGGGTCATAGAGTTGTGCTTCACTACTTTCGACCTCAGTTGTTCCAGTCCCTTGCAGTCAAGCAGGTTAGACTATGGAGTCCTTGACTCTGGGAAGGGTTACTCAAGAAACTCGTAGTACCTGTTGCCTCGCAGGCCAGACTGTTGAGTCAGAGGCCACAGTCGGGGCCACGGAACAAAATCATACCCTCTCCCACTGCTTTGTGGTTCAGACGTTTATGTCAAAGACTCAAGGTGGGACACCTCAAGCAAATCCTCTACGGCCTGGGCAACCGGGAATTAACATCCTTCCACGCAGCATGAAAGCAGCAGTCATTTACCTTAATTTGTTAGCTTCAACTCGGATTACTACGTATACCAGTACACGCTCGTCTGTTTGTAGCTGTTCAGCGTTAACTCCTAGATCTCTACACTTTATCGAATAAACGTTTTCTACGTCCTCTACCCCAAGTGTGGAGCTTCTTCCCTGGGAATACCTTAGAGACCTGAAGTATGCGGACTTACCCCTATATTCCACACTAGTCGAAGTCATAAGCCGTGATGAATAGAACCACCGTACATACGTACACGGTTGCGCACAATATTCTACTAAGGAGACGTCACACCTTTCATACATTTTCCACAGTTATGACCGTAATCCCTACTAGTTTCCTATGACCAGTTCACAAAGTAGACTCACACCCCAGCGAGATGCACAGATCTCAACTTGAAGCAAGAATTTGTGAAGAAATTAACCCCAAAAGAGAGTTATACTACTGCTCGGTGACTATGGTCAGGATAAAAGTGTGTTGGGTGTGTATAATGGGTGCATCACCGGTGGGGTGGTGCGTCCTTTACCAGCCATGCTGTCCTATCACAAGAAGCCACAACACACATCGAAGTTTCGGAAAGCCTTATGCCAAACAGAGCGCTTAGCACAGTTCAGTCTCGGCCTGGTATCAGACAAAGATGACATCAAACGAGGTGAAATTTTCGGTGCACTCCAATTTACAACGACAGTTCACGAAGGAATCTAAAATCACTTGGATAATTCGCAGTCATTGCCCACAATAGTCCACCTGAGGTGATCCACTAAGATATGTTCGCAAAAGGAACCACCGTCCTGCGGTAGGCGGGTGTTGCCCTCGCGTTTGTCTTCAAGTGTTCGTGACCTGCTCAAACTACTCGATGCGTGATGGGCTTATGAATGTCGGGGGTGTACAAGTTCCTGCCAACAGGCAAGATAATCTGATCTAATCTTTCTCGACAGACCGCCACTGTGCTTCTGACAGTTTGGTTAAGGCAGCCAAACAAATGAATATGAGCGGTGAAAACAGTGTAACAAATGTAAGGGTTAATTTTTGGATATTGTGTACTGGCATAGGGCAAACTTGCTCGACCCTTGACGGTTGTCACTCATTCAAATAATTCTGCAGAATAGTGGCATTCAAACTCAAGTCCCGTGCACTTACTTCAGCATGCCATTCTCAAACGCCCTGATGTTGTTCGGCACAAACGGTCTTTTTCTAGTGAAACGAGCATATGGTCAACACGGCAGAAGCCCGAGCTGCCATTATCCTCTGAAAGCGAGGAAGTCTGCGCCTTTAGCTTGAAAACAACTGCTGTACAGTATCGCAAAGCGAGCGCAGTGATTTTCCTGTGCTGGCGAAAGTGATCTTATAACTATTCCAAAGCGTCCGTGTAAGAATTCTCGTTGATTAGAACAGGAGACAAATGCTCTCTGTTACAGCATGGAAATTTAAAGCAGAAAACATCGTAATGGGGAAAGTATGACAGTCAGTTTTTTGCGCATGCGGTCGACAACCCTTTTCAAGCACTTCTACTACTGTAAAGTGTGCCATCGATCGATTGCGCTCAAGCCAGTACAGTTCACGAGAGACGCACAAGCTACAAAACAAATACTCGATAATTGACGGCTCGCAGAAAGGCCATGACAAACACGTTTGCTAAGATATAGCATAGCGATCAGCAAAATGGAGGGATGACGAACAGTGACTGGGTGGGCGATTTGATGGAGAATTTGTCTCTGGCAGACGTTGACGACAAAGGGTGGGGTTGAGGTGAAAACGCAAGCAGACCAGCCAGTAAATACGACTTACCACTTGAATAAATTCAGCTCCGACAGCCTTCTTCTCATCATCAACCAGTTTGCTCAACTCGACTTTTTTCATGCCAGACTTATCCTCGATCTTCTCTTCCGCAGTCGTACTGACAGGGGGAGTTTCCTTAACTGCAGGCGGGGCTATTCAGTTGATCAGATGAGAAAAAAGGATAAAGCGGATCAGGTGTAGCACCATCCGGAACAGAAAAGTAGTCACCAACTGAAGCTCTCAATAGCAGTTGTAACTAAAAAGTCTCACAATTGTAGCGGGGCGTCCCTGCGAACTTCCCAAGGGTTAGATAATGCTATAGTATGATAGGCATCATTTTGTTGATTATTGTACGGTTGTCCTACTCTGGAGAACACAGCTAAGAATTTTGAACGGTCGTTTCAGGTGGTCACTTTGGAGGAAGAAAGCAGTTGATGAAGGGTGTCAAACTCTGTCGAATAGTTCATCTGTGGTTACTCAGCGATGACTGACTAAACTGATGTTGAGTAATTCTCCGTAGTTGCTGACCGGGTAACTACCAACGGTTTACCACCACGATTCCAGCAATCTGGATAACTCTCACGGAAACGATCTGACACCAGTGCTTGGAAGATATGATAGCCCTATCTGAACAGGATGAACTTGTATCACTTTAACCGTCAGCATAACAACTTATGACAACCGAAACGTACGAGCGTAACACAGTAGCGCGCTGAAATGCAGCAGGACGTACACTCTGTACAGAACATGGAGGTCACCGATGACGGTAAAGCAGACAAGTGTCATTAGCGCTCCACATTCATGAGACGGTTGCAATAACGGGTAGGATAAAGGCACTAGTTGCTAGTATAACTTAATTATAAGAGGCAATGGAAAAACATACCTTCTTCCGGTTTCGCCTCGAGCGTCTTTGCGACAGCACTAGACACCAATGGATTGTCAGTTTCCGGCACTGGTTTGCCCAACTCACGATGCAGCCGCACAGCACGTTGATGCAGCTTTCCAGCAACATGGGCAGAATAAGCCTCAGCTCCAGTGCAACAAACGTCACACAGTTCACAACGGAGTTCGTGCATGTTCGCATTAGGTGTGGTTTTGAGCGTTTCGCCCGCGCTGCCCTGTTTCAGGCGTTCAATCGCTTCGCTCTGTGAGAGAAACGCAGTGAGATAGGTCGATAAGTGGTGTTAGCAAGCGCCAGTTACGCTACAGTGTTACCAAAAACAGTCTTCCCTATTGGATGGAAAGGCACTCAGTTCATGCCCTACCCTTGGCTTCACGATTAGAACTAGCTTTCGGTCATGACTGAATATAAGTTTTCGTCTCCCTACATATGATAAGAAAGGCCTGTACTACTGTAGACCGTATTCCAATGGAATTAACTACGCGATTACCAGGGAACGCGTCCGCGTCTATGGTGAACAGTCACCAGCTTTTGACCTGCCATCTGGGTTCCGACAAAAGTGCCCGCTTTCCCCTGTACCGTTCGACTTCGACTACATAACGGGCAAAGCTGTCAGACAACAGAACGGAGCGGGTAGTGAATGAAACGCGTCGATCACGGATGACTTCACTTCAGATCTCCAGGGTGTACAGCATCTCCTTAAAAGAATCTGCCAATATGGCATTTCGTCAACCTAGAGACCAAGACATCAAAAGCCAAGATATTTCTAAGGTCTGAATTGAGAGTTCGATTGTCTCCAATCCATCATCATTTTAGACGGTCAGGCCATTGCCTGGATACTGCCCGCACGTCATTTCTACTAGTAAAGTTCACTCTGTATCGCAAGAAAGAAACTGATCAGATCCCGGCGCCAATCTACCAAAATACCATCGAACTTGTTCTACTGTATATTTGCCAAACCTGGTCTATGCGCGTATCAAGCATTCGTAAAAGGATGCTTTCGATCACTAGTGCTTTCAGGGACCGTCTTCAAGACCATACACTAACTAGATCTTGAAAAACTACACACCACAGGCTGCTCTACTAGGGTCGACTGACCATTATTAGTCAGACGGCAAAAGCTGCGTCTTCTTTCAGAGGCAACTCTAGTTATTCAGCAGAGTAAACAAAGCCGCTATCATCGCGAGCGCAAATCGTATACGTTGTCTGTTCTTCGATTCACATATGCATCTTCGTTGCACTTTTCACCGAAATGATATCTTGCTGACATGCACACACACACACACACACTCAACATGAGCACCTGGAATCAGAATCACCAACTATTACTGTTGTGTGCTTCAAATGGTTACCGCACCAAGTGATAATAACAATAGTAATCGTTCAACTAACATCCTTTCAGTGTCGAGCTGACATGCAACTCGAAGGAAGCACGAGAGTCAAGATACTGCCAGATTGCCCAGGCCTAGACGGAAGCAGTGGAGATGCCGGGGTTGGGTTAGAATCACGGATCTTATGATCAGTAAGTCCGTGCCTTAGACAATGAGCCATTTCGAGCTCAAAAAGCGTTTCGCCAAGAACGGTCGAATAGCTATTGCAACTCCTGTCGGTCCTAGGCTCCCTGCTCCGCCCACTGCGGTGTACTAGAAGGCACAATAACTTGGAACAACCTCTTATGAAGAGAAAAGAAAGTGGTCACAATCGTAGTCATAGGTTGATCGCAAGTTTTTTCAAGGTCACACTAGAATTTTTGTGATGGGACGAGAAGCTTCGCACTATAAATGCTCGGTCCTGATTGGCTCATATTCTGATCAATCAGTGCATGCTTTCGTTTGGTCCGTAGTCAGCTCACCTCCGGAAATTTACCGAAACACTGGAGAGTTAACCCTGGCGACTTGCTTTTGGCGACCACGTTTAAATGTCTCTGTTCAATAGGATCTTCACGTGTCCAGGCCTGCGTGTTACAAGTTGCAACATCCACTAACAGAGTAGCCATTCATAATGAGCATAATGTACTCCAAAGTTTGTGTACATGCCCTAGTAAAACCCAGTTAATCCAAACGAAACCGACGTCATTTCACCCCTGAAAACCACATAAAGGAGCCAAAAGATAGTGGTCCATCAAGAGGGAAGGGGCAATTGTTATTAGGAATGGAGCTGGAGATCTGGCAACCGAACCACTAAGCCTAAGAGATGTACTTACTTGAGCTACACGTTTTTTATGGCGTTGTCCATTCTGGTGCTCGGCAAGCGCTTTGGGTCCTGCACAGCCAACTTTACACAGTTCGCAATACAGTGTAGGGACAGGAGCACGGCGGACTGAAAATGAAGCACATGAAGGGTAGATCACCGTTATCATGGGGGAGAAACATGAATCCACACGTCACGCAACACAACCGCATTGTGGAAACATGATTTGATTAACGTTCCGAAGACTATCCGGAAAAGAATAAATAGCAATCGGAAATCCACAAGTCAGCTTAGCTTAGAAAAATGATCCCAAAAAGATTTGAGAACATCCGTTCCAGAATACCGCGCAATTTCCGTAAACTGCTGGTGAAAATGACATACACAATCGTCAGCAAGAATGTCGCGTAGATGTTATTGGCCTAACGGGTAAAATCAGTCGTAAGTATGAAACACCTATTCACTCTAAAAGCAATCTAAGAACGAGCCACGGGTTCTTGTGACTAGCGATGTAGAAACACTCACACCAAGGTTGTGTACTGGGTCAGATAATTTGGCTAACAGGTTACGTTAGAGTTAGTGAGCAAGACTCCAAGGAGCAATATAACATCAATTGACCGGTCACGTAGAAAGTTATACTCATTCATGATGATAGCTGTTTATTTAGAGCGTCGATGCAGTCACATGGGTCACTTCAGTCACTTCGAACTTCCCGATTTTGACAAGTCCAACTGTAGCCGCAGCCGTATGTGTGGCATCTAGGCGAGGCACACATGTTCGTCCCATGCGTACGACCGACTGTACGTAGTGAACTGCCGTTCAGTCCATCAGTATTTCGGGGGTTCTCAGTGAATTGTTACAAGTCACGTGGCAGCCCCGCTGACAGGATGACATCTATCAGTCCCGTATCTGACTATTAACACTGACAATCTAAGGGAGATGGCGTGGGATACCGGGACTAACAACTGCAACACTTTAGGGAGGCCAAAGCCGTTCGAAAAGTGGACTGTTCTATTGTGACAGATAAGTCATGTCACATTTCTACGGTGAAGAATAAATATACTATTTCTCACCAACAGACTGGATGATCGAATGATAAAACTTTCAGTTAGAGACGCCTCATTTTATCATTTTAGGTTGAAAAGAACTGGACATACCTTCGTCCCCAGAAGGTGAAGTTAATCCTATCCTTCGTGGTCTTATGCCACCCACTCCTCGAGGTGGTCGAACACGTGGAACACCACCCGGCTGTCCAAAACGTGGCCTGAAGCGTGGTGCTAAATCGGAGAGACTCTGATAACGAACAGGTCCGCTTGAGTACACAGCCTGGGGCGACGAACGCGTCCGACTGTAATCGGACTGCACGGAGTCCATGGCCGACCAGTAGTCTGTGACCCGTTCATATTGGCGACCTCTACCCGAGAAATCAGAAATGTCGCCACCACCAGCAGCACTGCTTACTGGACCATGCTGCGGATAGCTAGAATATACATCTTCATCCATGTAAGGAGAGCGGTAATAGTGTGACGGATAGGATCCGTTCCTAAGAGCAGGAGGCGCATAGACTGACATAGACGGAGAAGTGCCATACATCGCAGATGATCCACGAGAGTAATTGGAACCTGAAATGGACCGATGATGGATCAAAGCTACCCCACAGGAAAACGAATTCGATTGACACTGACAAAAAAAATAAAATTTCAGATCAAGAACCGACTCGAATCTGCGGTTAGGCTGGACCCGAAACATAGCAAACTGGGGCAAATAGATGGGCACAAAATTAAGTTCCTGTTCAAAAGCCTAAAATGACCCCGACCTAAAGCCGTCACCTTTTCGTGGTGGTCGGGTTTCAGTGCTGTAATGATTCTCCGGGCTAAACTGACTGGAACTCAGTTCCTTAAGATTCAACCATGTCAGGAAGCTCCGTGTAAAGAATGCGTATGAATGCAATGTCCATAACTAGCTAACTAAACGTCTATATCCGTCCGCTCCGACATAGTAAGTAAGCTAGAATTGGCATACGCACCGACAGCGAGGCATCAGTAGCAAACGCTGGTGCTTAAGGGCCACAGAACCAAGAGGAAAGAATGTCCTAGTAAAGAGTTGAAAGAGAAATGGGAGAACTTGATGGAAAAAGCCATGCTCCAGGGAAAAACGATCAATAACAAGGTGCCCAAACCGTAGAACAGTAGAGATAGGCATATCTGAGCATCACATATTGGTAAAACGTCACCACAGGGTTGACCCGACGTCCATTGCGAACCCCAGCCAACAGGAGCTCAGCACACAACGGCAAACAAACTTAGGTAAGTAGTTCGACGAGAAAGTGACAGCAGAATTGTCACTTTGGTCAGTTACGTGTAGGGTTTCTAACCTCATGCAAGTAGGATCTCGTGGACAAAAACCAAGAAGGCGCAGAAATAAAACCCAGCCTGGCTGGAGCCATCTTCATTTCATGCAGCCGATCATGGCCTGTCCTGCTTGAGTCTTTCGTCTGCATGAATAAAGGGTGAAAAACGTTCTTCTTGGCAGAGAGTAGCTGGATATACGTGATACATGCCCCAAACATCCTAATCGGGTAAGTTTCGATCCCTTCGTCAACAAGTACTCGTTCAAGCACCATTCTGTTTCGCACCCAGCACAGCCAGTTATACTGCAGAGGCATCGGTGTGGAACTGTTTAGTGACATTTGAGGCCTTCATATCGGCGGCCAAGCTCCGCAATCACCATGAAAATTATTCATACAACTGACCGTATACGTAGCCCTCCAGTTCTAGTGAAATTCGTCTTGGCATCACAAGTGATGCAAGCTGACAAATACCTGATGCGTGCAGTGACTTCATCTGTCACAGTGACAAAATAAAATCAAAAGGGAAGCCTTAGCGGAACCCATTGTTAGTGTGTGTGTGTGTGTGGGGGGGGGAATTCCGAACAGTTCACTGGCACAAAAGCCTAAGTAGAATCAATGAACACAGCACCGGAGTCAACCTTTGAACAAAATGCACGAGGTACAGACCATAAGCTCGTGTCTGCCCAGGTCAAAACTCATCCCGCTAGAAGACGAAGAGAGTGGTCCCCGAAGTGCGCGAACATTTTACGCATCTGTTACCCAGAAAACCAAAACATTCTCTCATAATCCATAATTACTAATCACCGTAGCTTTGATGCTAACAGCTCAATCAGTCGGAAAACTAGTTCGTTTGTGGCCGACGCTGAAAGCCCCAATAAAACAACCCACTGCGGACCAGGCTAAGCTACAAACGAAGACATCCCAAAGATAGAAAAAAACATGTTCTTATCCAAGAGCATTTTGACCGAAGCGGCCAACTTCTGGATGCTGTGACGACAGGGCACACGGCCCACCAGCAGAAATCGTAGTTCATACTGATTTAACATTGCATTAAGCGAGAAACCAGCGAGAAATTTCAGCCGACTGGTTGGCTTCAGTAAATGGACAGCCTCAATATTTGTTACGTGGAGCAAACGGAGGTTTTATCAGTGGTTACGATGAGATGCAACGTTGGACGAAATACCTCACGCAAGTGCTAACACATCCGTCAATTCAGGGGCCTGATATCTAAAGAAACTGAACCTCGACACTCACTTTCGTGATCTATCGGTTGCTCGAACTGGCATTGGGATGATACTCTGATGTCCAACTGAGTCCGACACCTAGGTGGCAGGTTTAGAAAACACCGAAACAATCGTCTTATTGGGCAACAAGCTGGAAGAAGTTTAACTCATCACAGGTAATCTAGCTCTAGCATCTGCAAGACGGGAATTCGACACTACGAACATCAAGTCTTTCCCCATTTGTACGGATGTGCCTGCGCGGGATCTTAAGACATATGACGAAGAGATCGAACAAATTACTGCATTCAAATACCAACCGAAGTATCAAACAGATAAGTGGAACAAATAAGATTGACAGTGCCACATACGTCTTCATACAGCTTAACGACGCCTTGTGAAGAAACAAGATCCGTGTACCAAAAGGTTCTGAATCGTCGAAGTGGCAGCCCGCCCAGCCTCTACGAAGGTAACGATGGTGCAGTCCTCAAGCTTACCTTATGCAAATGACACCAAGTGGTGAAGGATTGTTCGCAGTGATGCAGATCTGGATCTTCTTCAGGAAGACGTGGACTGCCCGTACTTCAAGAGGACGATGCCGCTGCGAGTCTTATTGCTTGAATATTCCTCTGTGTAACTGCTGACCCGTAACTAGGTGCCCACACATCCCTCTCCTGTGCAACACGTTGAAATTAGCACATATGGTGTCGAGATTTATTGAATTGAATTCGAGCTGTTTGTCACGAGTTGTACTCGTCTCTTGAGGTGGCCGAATACATCACCACACCCATCTACCACGCAGTCAGGCTGTTTCATGAAAAGCATATATCAAAGGGGAAATAGTCAAAATCACTCGGTCAAACTTCCTGCTCCAAACCGTGTACCGAAGTATGGTGGTTCCAGCTGCCACAGCTTCGTTCACGGAATATAAGAAGAATAAGGGAACGAGAGCGGCACGTTGTAAGTGACGGCTGGATCAGTTCACTGACATTAAACAATTGTATTTATCCGGTACGGCAGAGTGTGAGGAAGCCACGCAGTGAATGCGATAGGTTTGATGCAGGATTACCACTGGCTGCGTCACATAGTCATACCTGGGAGAGTCCATAACTATTGCTTTATCTTGTCCAGGAGTGCAGGGGGAGACGGCAGTTGCCAACGCGAATGAATAGATGGACACTAAAACTCGCTAACCGAGTAGTGTCCGACGACGAGATCCGAAAGCATTGCATTAAAACCTACCCTAGCCCTTCCAAAGATATCTACAACGAGGCAAAGTGGGCATCTACTGCCCAAAAAGGATGCAAGAAACTCAAAGAAAGCCTTGATCGATTATCCGTTTCAAAGGTGTTGTCGCCTCAAAGAGTGAATGAAGATATGACTCACTACGGTGAGAGGCGATATGAGAAAACTTAGTCAACGAAATCCGCCACTGGAACTAAAGTGTCACGACTTGTACAGACCTGAGTATCGATCACCGGTTGTAAACGGTTGCATTTCTGGGGTCAGATCAACCCAACTCAGGAGACAGTTGCTTTCAAGTGAAAGTACTGTGTTCGACGGACCTCCAACTGCAGTTTAATTAAGTAGACAATGCATAAACAACAGATCAGTGGGCATCACCTACTCTAGAATGCCGAAACATTACGATATGTACATGACAGTTGGATCATTTTGGGGTTAATATGCGCGTATAGTTGGTGTAGCTGGAGCCTCCCACAGTAATGAATTCCCATACTACTCGAAGCTAAAAGCTAAAAAGAATTTGTCGAATATCCTGCCAACGAAATCTCGAGACGGCCTGTGCGCAGTACATTATAGTAAAGAATAGGCGGAATTCCAATAAGTCTCCAGCTTCGGCAATTCTACATGCATATGAGAGCAGAAATATGCCCGCGACTGAATTCCAACCCAATTTGGCCATGACCTGTTAGCTTCCAGGAAAAGCAAATCTGATGAGCCCCGAAAAAGCAGTGAGTTGTCTGCGGATTTTCTGCAACCTAGCCCGTACCGATTAAACCCGAAAACAGTTCATCCATCGATAGAAGCGCTACAATCCTAAAAAGCACTAAATGAACGAAGCGGCTTGTCTGGGTAACAACGTAAATCAGATGTCAAGAGAAAAAGTGGGAAGACTACACACATGATGAATAGCCAAACCAATGAGTTGTACGAACCTGGAGTGGACAGCGTATCCTGTTTCGGATAGTACACGGTGTGGTCCGACAAACGAGATCCGCCAGCGAAACAGCCGTATGGTTCCATTGCGGTTCCAAATGTTATACAGGCGGAATGGAGTTAAGTAGCTGCTGCGTAAAAAAAATTGCTTCATCAGAATCGATCCGTAGCTGTACAACAAAACTCCGATCCATTAACCTACACTGGGCACAGTTGTTCAAAGTGGCACTAATCGTCCTCTGAGACACGTCAAACCACCAGTCCCTGAAAAATCCATCGCTCTGTGGTCATGGTATATTGCATTGATGTTGGGAAATTACCATCGTCAATAACAGCAGCAGTATAGTGCTGCAGTATATTACAGTATAGTACAGAGGATGCAACCGAGAAGATAGAGAAGGGGAATTGGAGAATGAAAACCTAGTTTTAAAAAATCGTTCAGCTGTAGCACCCTTTCGGTGCCTAGCTGCTATGCCACCCGAAGGAAGCACGGGAGCTGGGATACTACCAGGTTGCCCAAGCCTAGACAAGGGAAGTCGAGAGGCAGAGGTCGGGTTCGAGCCGCGGACCTTCCGGTTAGCAAATCTGCGCTCTAACCACTGAGCCATCTCGCCCCCTAGTACAATTGAAACTATCAGACGCAAGGGCTGCAACAACATTCCTGAAGCGGAAATTTGCGCTGTGGTGGTGCAAAGCGCATCTGGATGTCAGTGGCCGGTCAGACTAAACGAACTAATGTAATGGTCGCACTAAGCGTGTACAGTTCAAGCAATTTCCCAACAATCGTTTCGATTACGATGTTTGAAACGGCGAGACGAGCAACTCTGTCGGACACCACTTTTGGTCATGAACTCAGGAGGAAATTCCCCATAGATCCTTACATGCACGGAGGCGTTGGAACTCGATATGGCTCAGTGGTCAAATCACGAATTTACTGACCGAAAGGTCCGTGGTTCGAACCCAGTCTCTGCATCTCGATTGCTCCTGTCTAGACTTGGACAACCTAGAAGTATCCCAGCCTTCGTGCTTCCTTCAGGTGGCATGGCAGCTAGGCACCGAAGGGGTTACAGCTGATCGACATTTTTTTTATCTATTTAAGCGTCAGAACGTAGCGAGTGAGTTGAAAAGCGCATTTCTGGAATGCCTTCTTTGGTTAGGCAGCACCGTAAAACGGTGGTCGGCTGAACCAAGCGCTGCTTTCAGATCAAGGAAGGGATCACTGTCACCGCTCAAGTTGCTGACAAATGAAAATATGATCAGCGCGTCTACGACCTGGATGGAGCCTTGCCTGTTTTCGCGGCTTTGCTGCTCTCCAGCGGTAATGAGTTTTCGCATGATGATGCTGAAGGGAATTTTTGAGGCGATCGCATGTAGACTGATAAATTCGTGGTCCCAGCACTTTATTCTTGCACCACTTTTGAAAAACAGGAATCTGGCATCTGCCGCACTTTCCACACATAAAGCAAACCCGTGATCCCACTCAGTGCTTCTCCGTCATCTCTAAACATGACCAGCAGGAGCACACCCGGCCAGAGTGTTTCGTTTACTCCTAAAGGATCGCGTTCTTCAGGACCATCCTCTTTAGAGAGGGCAAGGCAGTTGGCTCTCTACAACACAAGACCAAGTGATGTCAATACGATTTTTATAGCTGACGTTTCGGTTTTCAAAATGTTTCGCCCAACGTCACAAACAAAGGCTTGGTGAACAAACAATAGATCTGCTTATACGTAATGCACTGCTCATAAGGTTGCTGAAAATCCTTCTACAACCCACGACCGGTTTCGCCCTTCTTGGAGCTCATCAGGTAGGCGCAGTCCCCGAGTTTCCGTCAACCATATGTTCTACTTGAAACCAAATTGCACGAAATTAGCGAAATCAAGAACAAGTAGCATATTCTGTCCACTTCTGGAGGATACTGATGGTCCGGCTAGTCTCGCAATGCGCTTCAGACTATTCTGTCTAACAGTGCGTTCGGCAATCGGGCGCAGGGTGATTACCACATCGTGGACACCCCAAGACTCAACAACAGAACGACGGTACGCCCGAAGAACAAGGTGAGAATAGTAGGTGATTTGAACCGTTTGTAAAAGATGTGTTTCTGGTATACAGCGCGCGTCAACTTTCAAGGATAGAGAATGAGCGGAAAAGTGTTGATCAATGGGACAGTGCGCACAATCGGCGCTGATACGTCGAACGAGTAACAGGATGAGCGCAAAAAAGGAGGGGTTTGAGAAGGGCAGTATATGCTTTATTCGTCTAATAACGGACGTACATGAGCTGAAATAGTACAGTAGGGATACCAGTGTAGCGATTAAATTAAGTATATGTTGGATGTCAGATTCCTCCGTTTCATAGCAATTTTATGTCAGTCAAAGAAGACACTTCGACACAGCGTTCCGCAAGTATCCATCTAGGGTCGTAAACTATTTTTCATATCCACGACAATAATAATAATAATAGTCGCTCAACTGCAACACCCTTCCGGTGCCGAGCCGCCATACCACCCGAAGGACTCAAGACGGCCAAGATGCTGCCAGGTTGCCCAAGCCTAGATAGGAGCAGTCTAGATGCAGAAATCGGGTTCGAATCACGAACCTTCCGATCAGTAAGTTCGCGTCCTAACCACTGAGCTACTTCGAGCTCACCCGCCAGGATCACAATATCTGTACTTCTTGATGACCGAAGTAACCATGACAAATGTCGATAGAAGATGTCTTTCTCAGTCTACGGGCAACCGTCCGTCGGGGTTTATGCTGACACAACAAATAAACGCCATTTACCATGTCGAGATGCATTGAGTTTGATTGAACCAGTCAACCTAACGGCGCAGGATCGACTGTTTGCTGAAATCCAGCCCAGTAAGGCGTATTTAACCCTGAGGCTAAACACAACTCCCACGTCGTAAATACCACGAGCCAACAGGATCGGCAGACACAGGAAGAGTGAAGTGCGAGAAATCTGGACTCGATTTGAGCAGTTTGAGGTGTATAACTGAACTGGAGAATTGTTGCGTGTTTCCGAGGCACAACAAAATCGGTCGAAAGAGGAAACACGCTCTAAACAAGAGCAACCTGGTACCCAAGTTGGCACAGTGTAGGCAGGCTGAAAGCCGCGATTTTGAACAGATCCCTTGAGTGAAATAAGGGTTCGCTTTCATTTTTCATTGCACGGAAGACATCATCATCGTCGCCATCGACAGCATGACATCAGTGTTCAACACCGACGCTTCGCTGCCGTACAACCATGTTTTATTTGAAAGCCTTATTGTGAAGAAAAGAATAAAGGTGGACGGGGAAGGGACTTAGTGGTAGCTTACTACAATCATTCCGAGGTGCCTACACCTCCAGACACTCATTAAGTCAATATGAATAGAAAGTGACAACAAGGACGCCACTGACATCCTTTGGCAGGCATATCATGCAGTATCTCCAACTAAGCGCAGTGGGGATCAGGCGGTCCCCTCCTGAAAGGCGAGTAGCACCGACAGCACCCAAACATTTCGTAATCTCCTTCATACCCTTCTTTCAGGTCAAGGGTTAGCCACCTCTCTGCTTCCGCCACTCTGAATTGGGCATGGAAAACAGCACTCTCTTCGGCAAACGATGATTAGGCATACGCAACACGTGTCCCAACCAACGCAGCTTCTGGTGCTGGACACATTCTTCAATGGAAGTACCCGTTGCACAACCAAAAACTCGCTTTCTAACTGCCTCGTTACGGATTCGCCGACACCAACCCACACGAGCTATGGTTCTGAGACAACGATTGTCAAACACCTGAAGACGCCTCAGTTCCGCTGCTCGAAGAGGCCAGGTCTCACAGCCATACAACAAAACAGCCCGCACTGTAGCTTGATACACACGTCCCTTGAGTTTCAGGGATACACCACTTTGACGCCATAGGTGTCTCAAATTAGCAAACGCGACCCGAGCCTTGCAGGTTCGTGCGTTGACCTCATCTGTCACACTAAAATCAGAACTAATACAACTTCCAAGATACGTAAAACGCTCCACAATTTCGAGTGCCTCCCCCTGGATTGTAAGTGGCGTGTTCAGTGACTGCATGTCCAGGAGCATGACCTTACACTTTGTGGGTGCAAAGTGCATACAAGAGGACGGGATGGCTTTCGTTAGTTCATCCAAAAACACCTGCACCTTCTCCTCCTCTTCGAAGACGAGAACGATGTCGTCTGCATATTCCAGATCGAAAAGATTTTCGGCACAGGCTATTTGAACACCGGGGTTTTGGAGACCTTCCATTGTTCGTCTCATGATTTTATTGATCACGAAGTTAAATGGGAATGGAGAGGGGGCATACCTGATGGACGGTTTCCCAGGCCAATAGAGGGAGTTAGTTGAGGTACACCACTCTGAACCTCCCACTCAAAAGCCTGACCAAGAAGGCAGTGGGAGAATGGAGGGTTTTGTTCGAGGACCCCGCCCCTAGCCTCTGACTCAAAAGTCTGAGCTGCGAGGCAGCGGTTGTTAGTATTTCCCTGAGGGACTTTCCCCGGAGTAAATGACTCAACAGTCTGACCCACTTGGCTGCACGTGGCCGGCCTAGCCCGAGGGCACCGGGAGCAAGGCATTACTATCTCACTCCTAATACGGCTGCGCACAGCAGGTGCCTTTCGAGCACTACCAGACTCTGTGGTTTTAGAAGTCTTTTGACCGTGTTCAATAATTCTCCAGAAGTCACGATCAAGCGTTGGGCGATCGGAATGTGCGGGTTTTAGGGTCGACCTTTTCTAACCCATCGTTTCTCGGGAGAAGGCAGCATCGCTGCTCCCATTAAAATGGATACTGGTCACCTGAAGGGAACGCCTTACTGCCTTCGAACTCCTACCGCAGAGGACAGTACGAATTAATATCCAGAGAGCCAAGTAATACAACTTCCCGCAGTACGGAGACTCGCTGTTTTTCATCGGGTTGCTTACCGTTGGGCTTCCTGGCATGGCTGAACCTTTGAGAACTTGGCTCCAGCCGGTATAGCCTGCAGAATCATCGCAGCGCAGAAGTTAGACCGCCACGACAGAGCTGCAGTTTTAGGCCGGATAGTCATTTTAAATAAACCGAACAATTCTGCTGTACAGTTCGACATGGGTTCTGCACGTGGAAAGCATGGTGTTATCGATAGAATCATCATCACTATAATCTTTTAAAAACCACGTACTTCTCGACCTAAAGCTATCGGCTCGAGGTGGTGGTCGGGCATGAGTGCTGCAATGATCCCGCGAGCTATGCTGACTGGAACTTCGTTCCAAAGGATGCAACCATGTCAGGAAAGCCAAAGGGGAGCAGCCAGACTGTACTGAGAGTAATCGTGCTACAAAGTGGTGGGGGTACGTACGGTCCTCTACGATATGAGTGTGAAAGCAGTAAGGTGTTCCTCCAGGTGACCAGCATGCCCATATTTATGGAAGTAGTAGTGCTGCCTTCCTCCGAGGATGGGTTAGAAAAGGTCGGTCCCAGAAACCGCACACTCCGATCGCCCAAAGCTTGACCATGACTGTCGGCGCATTATTAAATACCGTCGGAATACTTTTAAAACCAGTCTGGTGCTGCTCAAAAGGCACCTGAAGGGCGCAGCCACATCGGGAGTGAGACAATAATGCCTTACTCTCTGCACCCTCGTGCAAGGCCAGCCCTCTGCAGCCGAACAGCTTGGACTATTGAGTCACCGGCTCCGGGAAGGGTCCTCAAAGGAAACTCCACGGCATGCTGCCTCGCGGCTCAGACTTTTGAGTCAGAGGCTAGCGGCAGGGTCCGCGAAAAAAACCATACATCCTCCCACTACCTTGTGGGTCAGACTTCCGAGTCAAGGGCTCAAAGTGGAGCACCTCAACCAAACTCCCTTCCTCGATCTGGGCGACCGGGAAGCATCATTTGCCCCCAGTTTTTTGTCTACCGGCGTCTCTTTCCAATCCCATCCCACCACACAAGCAAACGTTGCTGAGTCATTTGACTGTCAGTTATCTGACCGATGGGACTTATGCTTCCCACTGCCTAGTAACAATAAACGAAATAACACCCTGCTAAATCCATGAGATCCTTTCTAGATAGGAGCTTTTAAAGTCCATACCTTATGTCAAATTGGCACACAGGTAATGCTCGATGAGATCTTATATTTCCTTGAAATTGATGTATGCTGTATCTCCGAATGATGCATACAAGACCCAAGCGTGGTTATGCATCTCAAAACGTCCAGGATGAACTCAGCTCTTTCACACTTGACTCTTCGTGTCCGGTGATCCAGAAACGACGACTCGTGGAATATATGGCGTGGGAGTTGCACTCAGCCCCAGAGCTGAATGCGCTTTGCTGGATTGAATCCCAGTGAACAGTCGTCTCTGCGCAGTCCGGTTATCCAGCCCGATCAGGCTCAATGCCTCTCGACATGAAAAACGGTGCCTGTTTGTAGTGTCGGCATGTCCCAAAAAACTGTAGTTCTGACGCTGAGAATGCTTTCTATCGAGAGTTATCAGGGCTCATTCGTCAATAACTGAGGTTGTGATCCTTGCGGGCGATATGAGCGCCCAAGTCGATTGTCTGAGATCCATGGAGTCACATCTGGACGGTCAATTCGAAGTCGATGCTCATCGCACAGACAACAGAGAGCGACTCCTCCAGTTATGTGCTGATCACCAACTGTGGCCAGTATGAACTTTCAGCACAAACGCTCGCATCGAGTAACCTGGCGGCCACCAACTGCAAATCAACCATGGACCCAGTTGGAGTACGTAGCCATCAGCCACTGGTGGAGAGCCACAATTCAAGGCTGTCGTTTCTTCCGGGACACAAATCGATTCCGACCATGCCATGATGTGAGCACGCCCATCGCTTTGTTTTCCTTCAAGCACTCGCAGGTCAGCAAGCATGCTAATCCACCATCTTCGAAAAACTACTATAGCTCAGCAGGATGGGTCTGAGCTAACTCAACAGCTCTCTACAGTAGACCAGCACTGTGCTGGTGGCAAGTACGTAGGTAAAACATGGCAAAATGAGAAAGGAACTATGTTGGCGGTGTTCAGTGCTGCCTATCCGACTTCTCCGATACATTCAAATGACCACTGGATATCGTCGAGACCGCTAGTCCTGATTGATGCCAGGAAATCCATACCGGGAGGCGAGTACGGCGGCGCACGCTAATCCCTCAAATGCCAAATAGTGAAGAGCCTAAGACCGAGAGCTCTGGTGGACATCGAAAGATCGGGAAATGACCAAGGCTTTTGCTACCGGAAACAGCCGTGCCGTATATCAACTGATACGGTCGACTGGCCAGAGGAAAGCAACGGTTAGTGATACGGTAAGTGAAAAAGGCGGCTCAATAATTCACTTGCAAAAACTGCCTGCAAAGATGGACCGAACACTTCGAAGGACAGTTTAGCTGGCCTCCTGCAAAACAGCCTCTGGAGAGAGTGCAGACGGGCGAATGGAATGTAAACCTTAATCGCCCGTCGGAAGAAATAAAGCACAAAATATCCGTACTGAAACGTGAGAAGGTAACAGGACTGGACGGTCTGTGTCCAGCCCTTTTAAAGAAGGGAGGAGAACACATAGTGACCTATCTAAGAAAGCTCATTGGTGCCCTATGGAGTGAAGAAAAAGGGCCTGGCGACAGTTATTCCTGTCTTCAAAAAGGTAACGCGGACGCTGTGAAAACCACCGTGGTATCTGTTCTTATCCTTCGAAGGTTGACTGAACGCAGGGAGAGACATCCGTGGAAACCCAGCTGGGTCCCGTCCTGCAAGAGGATGCAGCGATCATATTTTCACCCTCTGACAGATTCTCAAACAGCGACACAGCTTTCAGCAACCAACAATCGTTGTCGTCCTTGATTTGAAAGCTGCCTTTGATTCTGAGTACCGTCAGATACTATGGCAATGTCTATGGAGCAAAGGTGTCCCCCATAGATTACTGACCCTTCTTAGGGCGCTGTACGCCAACTCCCGCGGACGTGTGAAGGTTCACGGAAAGCTCTCACCTGAGTTCATATCTGTCAAGCAAGGCTGTCCTCTTCCACCTGTTGTCTTCAACTTCGTCACTGACACGATTACGAAGGCTCATTATCACCCTCCAATGTCTGCGGGGTCGAAGTGCTCCCAGGGCATTCACTCACAGATATCGAGTACGCAGAAAACGCAGCTCTTTTTGGATCCAATGCCGTCGCAGTTCAAACAATATTAAATAATCTAAATAATTCTGCCTGACGGTTTGGCATGCCCTTCACACCTACAAACTGTAAAGTACTGCTGCAATACTGGGTGGGCATGAACCCTAACTTCATGCCTGATGATGAACCGATGGAGATAGTAGACAAATTTGTCCACCTGAGCAGTTGTATCAGTCTCAGTGGTCTCGCAAGAGACATTCCTATCCAGATTTGGAAAACCAGAGAGCCTTCGTGAACCTGCACCACCTGTGGCGTAGGCGTGACACCAGCTTATCCATCAAGGGTCGAGTTTACAATGCTACGGTGTACTCCATATTATTATACGCGTCAGAAACCTGGTCGGTGCGTGCCGAGGAAGCCTTTCAGTGTTCAACCATCGATGTCTTCGGAGATTTCCCGAGTCTGGTGGGAACACCGGATCAGTAATGCTGAAGCACGTCCAAGGATTTTCGGAAGAGATAACTCGCCTACGATAGATGAACTGATCACACTCCATAGGTTGTACGTGCTCCATATTCCAGTCGACCGACTTCCTCGAAAGGCTCTTTCGGCACAACCACGCAAAGGGTGGAAACGAGTCAGGGTGTTGTGTTTGACGAGAGTTGGAGTGCGGCGACACGCAGAGTAAGAACGGAAAAGACTGAGGGCCCGGAAGCTAGGCTTTTTCATCCAAACCTTTGACACAGAGCTAGAAAGAGAAAGTGATGTAGCAAATGAATGATGAAACGCTTTGATAAAACAGAGCAAATATACAACACAGGGGAGGTAAACAATGACTTGGCAGCTAAGTATGAAAGTCACTACCAGCAAACTCCGCTGCGCTGGTCATTGCCGTCTTCATGGATGGGGGTTCCGTGGTGTGACATATCAACGATTAGAGGCACTTTCAGACATGGCGAAATCCTGCCCTCAATGGGGCTCTATATACGAGCTGTTGCCTTCAGTGCATAGCTCTGCTCTCAATCTCTCCAATGAAAAATCCACTGACAACCCTGTATTAACGCAACAACTATATCCGCTGTCGCCCCCAATTCACAGCTATCTACCCCACTTCCCCAAAGCTGTAGCAGCTAGAGCCACTGTACGGCAAGGACGCGGTTTTTACAACTGATGATGCAGCACTATCCTCTTGAAGCACGGGCAGTCCACCTATTCCTGAAGAAGGTCCAGTTCAACATCACTGCGGACAACGCTTCACAACTTGATATAGCCTGCATATAGGGGTTAGGTGTGCAAGACCATCAATATCAGCAATGGGAGCCACACCCGATGAGAACACCAGTGCTTCACTGCCGTAAAATGATGAAAATTTATTTGAATACAGTGAAAAGAGGGAAAACTGGACAGAGGGAAACTAGGGCTAGGCCAGGTGCTTACACTGACACAGCCAACCTGGACAGAAACCGACAGCATGAAGGCCTCCGACATCAGCTAGCCATCATATGGTTCAGTGGCTCCAGCCAAGCCCAAGGAGGGCAAATAGAACCAACAGCACCCAAACTTTTCGTAACATCCTTCGTTCCCTTCTATCATGTTCAGATGGCTTAGTGGTTAAAGCGCGAACTGACCGACTAGAAGGTCCGTGGCTCGAACCCAATCTATGCATCTCAGTTGCTCCTGTCTAGACTTGGGCAAACTGGTAGTATCTCAGCCCTCGTGGCATGGCAGCTAAGCACTGGGTGTTGCAGCTGGACGATTAGTACCATTATTAGTACGCCGTTCGTGTGAGACAATTAATGGACATAGTTTACAATCATGAATAGATACTTGCGGAACATACTGTGAACGACCGTTGTGTCGAAGTGCCTTCTTTGATTCTGATATAGAATTGCGATGACATGAGGAAACCTGACACCATATGTGAATTGTCGCCTCCAAACTCATTAGCACTGTTTTTTAACAACCCTTCATGAGGAACCTCATCAAGATGCTTGTTGAGGTCGACGAAGATTACATCTACATCCCCACAAGCCTCGGCTTCGTCACATCAATCTCCGGTCAGCAACAGGTTGCTTAGACAGGTGTGCTTCTGTCGAGAGCAACGTTGGCGAACATGAAGCAGACTGCTTCTCACCAAATGCTTCTCGACAGCATAACATCAGTGTCCGTATACTGATGCTTCGCTGCCGTACGAACGTTGTTTAAAAGGCTTATTGTGAGAAAAGAACAAAAGTGAATAAGGCACTTAGAGCTAGCTTACCGCAGTCATCCCGAGGTGGCTACACTTCCAAACACTCACTCAGACACTCTAGACAGAAAGTGACAGCAGGAACGCCAGTGACGTCGACTAGCAGCCATGTCTTACAGCGTCTTCCGCCATACACACGGGGATCACGCGGACATCCTGGAAAACGGTTCGCACCGACATCACCCAGACTTGTCCTAATCAATTTCACTTCCCTCTGTGTCATGATTGTTGCCTCGTTATTATTGTAATCACCCTACATACTTGTACCGATTCTTCGTATGTACATTTCTGCTCATCTATATTTGTCCTTAGACAAGCGGTGTTTATTCTCAACAATACGAACTCTCTTCTAACTCGTTCTCGGATGTATTCTAAACGCCACACTCTGCCAGATCAAAGGTTGACCACCTCTCTGAAATGGACATGGAAGACAGCACTCCTCGGCAAACGATGATTCGGGATGCGCAACACATGACGAAACCAACACAAATTGTGGCGCTGGACACATTCTTCGATTGAAGTCTCTGTTGCACCACCGTACACCCGTTTCATAACTGTATCGCCTACACCAACCTACACGAGCTATGGTTTTGAGGCAACGGTCGTCGAAGACCCGAAGACACCTCAGTTACCCTGCTCGCACATGCCACATCTGACTGCCATACAACAAAACATCTCGTGCCGTAGCCCCATACACACGTTCTTTGAGATTCAGGGATATACAGCTTTTTCGCCACAGGTGTCCCAAATCACTCCTGGAGGTTCGTGCATTGACCTTATATGTTACACTACATTCGGAGCTAATGCAACTTCCAAGATACGCAAAACCTTCCACAACTACGATTGCCTCTCCTTGGATTAACTGGCATGCTCAGTGACTGCACGTCCAGAAGCATGATCTTACACTCTGGGGTGCATGTTAAGGGACGCGACGACTTTGGTCAGTTCATCCGAAAATAACTGCACCTTGTTCTCCCCTTTTAACATATTTCTAGCATACTTCAGACCTACAATTTCTTTTCGTCACCAGACATTTAGACATCAGGGTTTTGAATACATAGCGTTCTCATCGCCTTGTCAATCACAAAATTGAATAAGAAAAGAAAGAGTGGGTATCCTTGTCCGACACTACTTTGCGGTTAAGCTTGCCGGTCGGTATTTCCATGGGATATGTTTGTTGCTAGGTCTGAACTTTGGGCTGACAGTTGCAATCCTCCATTAGATCGGGAGTCATCCCTCTTTAGAGTTAACGAGCTTCGCGAGTGGCCCGTCGAGGACGTTCGCTAGATCCTTGAGTACTGAAGGGCGATTGCTTTCAGGTCCAGGCGCTTTAGCTGCTAGCCTACGACAAACATTCCGAGATGTCTAAACCCTAAAACGCTCATGTAGACAACCCCGCAAACATTCACAACTAACCTGGGAGGAAACTGACAGCACGGACACCACTAACACCGAGTAACCTCTATTCCCTGCGTTCTCTATCCAAGCACAGAAGGGGGCTAATGGGGCCCATCCTAGAGTGCAGGTCGCACCAACAACACCCGAACTCTTCGTAATCTCTGACACATCCTCTTGCAAAGTCACAGGTTGTTCCCCCTCGCAGTTTGCGCTGTGAGTGTTTTTCCGGAATCTGTTTCAGAGCCCATAATATCCAAGTTCGATGTTCACGTTATATTAGGTTGGCCGCAGCCCGGAGGTCATCCACTGCTTCATTCAGATAGTGACCAGGTTAAGTAAATTTGCGTCACCTTCATAGGTTCTGTGCGTGGTACTGTATAGACCTACAATACAACAGCCGTCCAACTGCATCACTCGATGTCTAGCTGCCAGGCCACCCAAAGGAAACACGAGGGCTGAGATACTGCCAAGATATCCAAGCCTAGGCAGGAGCAGTCATGATGCTTAGGTTGGGTTCGAGGAACGAACCGCTTGGTCAGCAGGCTCGCGCCACAACCGATGGGCCCTCGAGAGCCCACTGTGTAAGCTTTGAGAACAAGTATCAACTCTGTAGGGTTGGGCATATGGTCATATGGCCTCACAAGAGCGATCTCTCGATTTGGGTATCGAAATATACCCTAATTCGCCTTAAAAATTAGGGCAGAAGTTTCGCTCGCCTAGACAAGTGTTCGATTTTTATTAAACCGCGGGCAATAAGAAACACTTAATCCCACATCGCAACATTACAGCGATTAAATCACCATCCATCAAAACGTGGTGATTGGTCAGCTAAAACAAAAACCGAAACAGCACAACCACCGCGGGCGAAACCGCGCCTGTCAACCGGTGCGGTATGTTTAAAACCAACGCGCGCGCTCTGCTTTCAGTTCACTGTCAGAATCAAATGGATTTCACATGCATCATGGTTTTCATGCAGATATGGTAAGATAGTGGTTTCCTGGTGATCGACTCTGGGTGGCCAGAATGTCAGGTCATTAGAAACGGTTGACACATGTGAAACCTTTTAAGGTTTCGTTGGGATTAAGCAATCGGCAGTAGTAAGACCCAAGGATTCACGGATTGATACACGGGATCGAGGCTTTTGCCCAAGATTCCCGGGTCGATTTTGTTCTTGTCGTTCAGCGGCTGTCGTACACCTGAAAGGCACAAGCGAAAAAAGGGTGTAGCACTGCTCTTTAAGTTCTCAGCGGGGGCAGTAGGCTTGCCAGCACGAGGATTCATATAAGAAAGTGTCTAATAGTGCTTTGAACTGGGTTCTAGAAGGAGCGTGGACAACTG
>SJOL01009161.1:242474-262062 GCA_004794785.1 Opisthorchis felineus | reverse complement strand
TGGTGATTGGTCGGCTAAAATAAAAACCGAAACAGCACAACCACCGCGGGCGAAACCGCGCCTGTCAACCGGTGCGGTATGTTTAAAACCAAGGCGCGCGCTCTGCTTTCAGTTCACTGTCAGAATCAAATGGATTTCACATGCATCATGGTTTTCATGCAGATATGGTAAGATAGTGGTTTCCTGGTGATCGACTCTGGGTGGCCAGAATGTCAGGTCATTAGAAACGGTTGACACATGTGAAACCTTTTAAGGTTTCGTTGGGATTAAGCAATCGGCAGTAGTAAGACCCAAGGATTCACGGATTGATACACGGGATCGAGGCTTTTGCCCAAGATTCCCGGGTCGATTTTGTTCTTGTCGTTCAGCGGCTGTCGTACACCTGAAAGGCACAAGCGAAAAAAGGGTGTAGCACTGCTCTTTAAGTTCTCAGCGGGGGCAGTAGGCTTGCCAGCACGAGGATTCATATAAGAAAGTGTCTAATAGTGCTTTGAACTGGGTTCTAGAAGGAGCGTGGACAACTGTCGGAGCTTGAAAATCATACCATGTCCCTGCCGTGTGTTTTCTGGCTCAACGGAGAAAAACCTGTTGGCCAAACCTTGTTCAAACATGGCACAAGTAAGAATTAGGTCTCCTCGAAGGCGGCGATACTCGAGGGGAAAGAGGTCAAGCACCTCGAGACGCGTTTCATGGCCCCATTTTCGTAGCAGCTCGCTGGACACACTCAATGAGGGTTACATCCTTCGTGCGCCCTGAGTAGACACCTTGGTTGGCGTATTCAGGAAGCGGTCTGACGTAGGCTCCATAAAGTATTTGGAAGTCCATGCGAGTAATACGCGTGAAGGCGTGCGGGGTGATAATTCTGCCAGCGCGAGGACTCAACCACAAAGGTGTCTAAAAGTGCTTTGAGCTGGTGACTAGATGTAGCGTGGACCAACCGTCGGAGGAAGGTTATTCCACTCAGCAACCAGCCGAAATGAGAAAAACTGTTGACTAATTAAGAGTGTTCGCTCTGAGCTTGAAAAGCTTCTTACCATGTCGCCGCCGTGTGTTTTCCGGCTCAACGGTGAAAAACCTGTTGGCCAAACCTTGTTCAAACATGACATATGTAAGAATTAGGTCTCCTCGAAGGCGGCGATACTCGAGGGGAAAAAAGTCAAGCGCCGCGAGACGCGTCTCCTAGTCCACGGATTTAAGGCCGGCAACCATTTTCGTAGCAGCTCGCTGGACACGCTCAATGGGGGTTACGCCCTTCGTGCGCCCTGAGTTGGCGTATTCAGGAGGCGGTCTGACGTAGGCCCCATAGAGTATTTGGAAGTCCGTGCGAGTAATACGGGAGAAGGTGCACATCCGTAGAACGGGCCGATTTCTCATTGTGCAGTGTGAAGGACATGTTTGAGGAGGGCCAGATAACCAAATACGTTTTGGCATCTATCTTCGTGATGTCTTCTGGTCCATTCGCAACATGCACGACCTAGGCGTTCCCTTAGTCTCCCTCGAATGAGATATGGACGCACTTTTCGTCATTCAGAGATTAGAATCGGAAGCGGAAACAAAGTGTGGGACGCCACACCCTTGCCGAAGTTTGCTCTCGTTTGGAATTCCTCCTATATCGCAGCGGACAACTTCAGCGCCGCGATCAATTTGAAATTGGCTTCCATCCAACCTCTTGCGAAATGTCAGCACCTATTCCCTGTTATCTCATCAGTTTCATATCAACCTCCAATAGCGTGTTGCGTTTTTACGCAAAATTGTTGAGTCCGTCGGACAAAGTTATCTTCCCCGTCAGCATGCTTCTAGTGTCCGCTCGAACCATCAGGTCTGAATTTCGTCAGTCAACATTTGCCGCCTGAAAGCCCACTTATGTGATACCCTCGAAAAATTTCTGAAGTGATTATTATGGCATCTGAACACTGTATCTGTCATGGATTCAACAATTTTATGGCTAGGAACACACCGTATATCACCTGCTTTGCGCGGTGCTATGAAAAATTATTTGGTCTTCCCTCAGACCAGTCCGTTCCTCTGTCGGAAACTGTCATGAGCTCTCGTTCTGCGGTGCGCATCACTGCTGTCCATCCTTTCGGCCAAACTTCCCGTGCCTGCCCCTCTCCTGGCCTCCTGTCATCAGCCGCTGCCCCAGCTCCACATACCCCTTCGAAACTGGTGGCACCATTTTTATCACACACCCGGACAAGTGAGCACAAAACATTTTCTTATGGCATCCTTCCGCACGATTCTTCAAGCTGTCCCAGAAAACAGAACTGCCCCTGGGACTTTGCTGGCGGCATGGTTGTTGTCAGTCATCAGATCGCGCCACTCGAGGACGCCTTTGCAGCGTTGTCATTCTCTCTAGCTTTTCGAAAGACGGGCCCACTCTCTCAACCGTCCTCCACCGAACTCTGCCAACTCCTTTCTTTCGAGCTTACTCGCCTACCTCCAGGACAACCCCAAGCTACTGTAGAGGACATTCGAAACGAGTGAACTTTCTTTGGTTATACCCGTGCCTCAGATTAAAGTTTGCTTGAAAGCCTAGAGCACCGATAGAATCGTCCACAAGCTAACTGTCCACCATCGAAGTAGCCTTCTGGGGCTACCCTTAACCTATCTTCCTCACTACTGTCGGTGGCTTCCCTTCATCCCGGATTCATATCTACAGCAGATTCCCACAAGAATCTACGTCAGTCTCACCCGTTACTAACTCGCCTCGTGCGGTGCTTCTCCCATCCTACGCCGACGACCTAATGACGTGGTGCAGCTACACTAGTAACTAACCGCGGACGATCAAAGTTACCACCTTTTGGGCAAAAACCAAACTCGTCGCCGCAAACTTCTCGGAAACCCTCCATATATTCAATCTAACCACCCCCTGCTTCTTCCCTTTCTTAGAAAATAAGGCCGTGCCGTCCCATGGTTACACACCACAAAAATCTGGGAGCTTGCCGTCTTCCACTTTTGCTGCTTTATTAAGAATTGTTGCAGCATTGTGCGCTCTCCTAGCTGAAACGCAAAGCTGATATGCTCAAGAAGTTACAGCGTGAAGCCACAAAAATGTTGTTCTGCTCCGTAACTTTCTAAACCACGAACGACTCCTGCTTCTAAATTTGTTATCCTTTGGAAAATTTCAGGACATGAGGATGTGTTTCAAAAGAACTATAACCCCGTTCACTCGGAGAACCATAACAAGTGACTCATATTTCCCCCAACACCATCTTCTAAGGCCTATATTTCAGACTTTTACAGTAGGACTACACTAGTCAATCAAGTAGAGACTATGCTTTCCCAAGGTTTTCACTCTTGAATGCACGCACTCTTGAATTCGTACCCTCTCCCTTACGGTCTTTAGGTGGGGTATCAGCCCCCTTCTTCCCATTCTCGGCCATTAGTCCTCCACTCCAGCCTCACCACTCGCCTAAGCGCATGTCGCCCACCCGCCACTTTCCTCAACTGCCCCACATAAATCTCCCTTGCTTGAAGTGATGAACTACAACCAGTGGCTGTTCTGGTGGTTTCCTGCATCTACACTTAATGTTTCCACATTTCTTTTTTTCAGATCCTAGGATTCAAGGACCTCAAGCGTCTTCAAACGTGAACGCATGGATGTAGCGATAGCGAAGATCCAGTGAGTAGGCGGGTAATTGTTGTCAGATCTGCTCATCTAGAGCACTAAAGCCTAACTTCATTCCACTTCTGCTCCCAGACACTGACATCATCCCGTATTCAACCGCAGTAGCAGTGTCACCAACTAGGGGCTCCTATTTGGGAAACCGATTATCAGCTCTCGTGCTTGCGTTTGTAAGCCGACTCTTTTGTGATCTTCAGCATCCGGTTATATATAAAAAAGTTTCGACATTTCAGGCACACACTTTGAAAGCCACTTGCTATTTCAAGCTACTCTGAGACTCTTTTTTGTATCTTCTACATAGGTTTGGGCCTCATTCAACTCATCGTTCATCCCGAAGTATTGGCACCCATCTTCATTTTCACAAGCATGCCTTCAACATCCGAAATGATGAACTACTAAGACAAACACTCCTTATGCTATCTGACTGCCTCTGAAAATGGTGATGATTTGGCTGGGGACCGCAACGTTTACTATATTTCATTATTCAGGAACGAAGTTCCTCCAACCCACATCCAATTAAGAAACGTCGCCATAATGCCACCACCCACCGTTGTCCACTGAGTGGTCATTGGACCCTGATTCCCCATAATGCATAACAGTAATGTCTTGTCTGCCCATCCACATTTGTTTTACCCTGTCGGCCTTTTCGGTCACTACGTAGCCTTAAACATTCACCAACTTCTTCCGTACCATGTCCGTTACTTCTCCCTCCGACGAAGCAAAAGACTTCATGGTTGACAACTCTCACCTCAACTGAATGCCCTCCCTATAAACAGATTCTCTGCCCTATGCTGAGTCTCAGACTCAGCCCTTTGCAGTAGAGGAAAAATAAATATAAAATGGAAGCAACTTTCGACGAACACCCGTGCCGCCGGCTTAAGATTGCCCTGGATGTAGCATATATCACAGGCAATCCTCCTTTGAATCCAAAACATCATTTATAGCATAGCATAGGTTGCTAACAAAGACTCACCAAATACACGCGGTATGACTCCGACGCAACTCGTTTCGCAAAGCCTTCACGGTTTTATTTAGGCTGTAACTGCACAATTCGGAGGGCACCTCATCGTCCAAACACGCAGCACCACCAGGTACCTCACGTTTTTGTCCATTTTAAAGCCCGCATGCTCCGAGCTACATTAGTTGCGCACAATTCAGCTAACTTATATTTGTTTATATGCAGGCTGTGGAAGAGTTTTCGGCAACCTTGTTGGTAGTTTCTTTTATAAAAAATGTATTTACTTTGCTTATATTTGTATATTTACCCTCATATTTACCGATGCTCACTCCTGTTCGCATTGACCGCCTACCTACTATCTCCGCCTGAATAACAGTTGCCATTTTTTTGAAATCGGACAGTTTCGCCTCACTGCAGTAGTTAGAAATTTTTCCACTCTTGGCTGCCCGTTATGTTGGGCCGCAGTCTTAATCATACCATGGGGCTTTCCAGCAGACCTTTTTGACACTATTGTTCTATTGTTGTGTCCACACTGTGTACACAGGTGTTTTCTTTCCTCGTTTGAATTGCAGCAATGGATTACGCCGCGCCCCCGATGGACCTCAGAATACCCTTGATCCATGCTGGTCTTAATTTATCACGATTCCTTGGCTAGTCTTAACTACCGTGAGAACCACGGCTGACTCACCCAAGATGTTCATGTACGGAGCTGTCCACGAACCCAATTACGAGGTCGCGAGGAGGGTACCGCGACTAATATACCCGGTCTAGTGGCTTGCCCCTGGTCCAACGCATCCCTACTACTTTCCGACCGAGCGTGTTACATGCACCCGCAAGATCGTCCCAATCCTTCGAAGTTGTGCCAGAACTCCGAAGCACTGGTCACCTTATTGCACTGTCTGCTTGTCCTTCCCATAAATCCACCAATTATTCTTATGGCACTATCAAGGGCTTGGTATACCGTTAAGGTAAGACCTCACCGTGAGCCCGATATAGCGTGTGCCGATCATCATAAAACTAAAAAGCTTACTAGCTATGACGAATTCCTTGGCTTTGTCTGGCAGGGCGCCTCCTGCAACGATAAGAAACTCGTTTCTATACGTGTCATGAATGGATGCTCCATTTTCGCGAAAAAGAGGCATGTTTATTGTTTACGTAATCTTCAGATTGTTTTCAAACGCAATACAGAAAAAAATACGTGAAGAAACCAGCTTTTCCACAGAATCTCCCACCGTCTTCACGGAGGCACCATGCTAAGACACTGGCAGCCATTAAACTATAAATCCCGCGCCCATAGTGGACCATGAGTACGTTTGAACAACATCCAACAAACCTGCGGCCGCATGGGGGAGATTTTTAATGTTCGAATAAATACTATCAGATGGTAAAACGTTATGTTAAAGCTTCCTTCGTTCGAACAACGGTTTCAGAGAAATTTGTGGTGTGCTTCTTAGGATCGGTATCGCCCCCACAATTCCCCTGACTGCAGTTTATTATTCGCGCTAGCCTTCGTCCTCCAATTCCATTCAGCCTGGATAAAACACTCACTTCGCTCCTGCTCTATCACACCTGACGGCGTACCGCCCATATGACGCCCTTGTCCTCCAAATAGCGACCACTCCGGTGGGATGAAAATCGAAAGAGTGCTGGAGTGTGACCATGCAGTCTGCGGTGGTATTTATCCTATTTCATCCGACCTAAACAAATTAGAGCTTCTGCTGGCTATCCACTGGTGTTGCTTATCAGATATTGGGGTACGCGGTATATATTGGGCTCAGGATATACCCCTCCGAATGGCACTGCGAATCGTTTTCTCTTCCAGATGGTCGTTCTGGGGATGTGCGGTGCCGCCCATGGTTACCCACAAATGAGGGTAACACAAATCTGTCGTCCCCGATTCAACTTATTGATTCATCGTGGTCCAACCCATGCATGATTCGTCAATTACAAGCCTCGCCCTCCGTTCTCCTATGTTAACTAGCGAAGAAGATATAGTTTTTCCGCAATACTCATGTTTATTACCCAATTCTTTCGCACTTCTTGATCACCTGGAACCTAAAAACGATATATATTGCCCGGCGAACACCGAGTCTTTCTCCATCAGGCTTCGACGCTCTCCTTCTGCAGTTATTTTCAAAGCACTTCACCTACACCCCGTAAAACCAGAACGCTCTTGCAGTGGACATCAGCCGACCATTTTGTACCTTGTCCTCACAAACAAACATCTCTTGATGTATTAAATAACGAAACTCGCCATATATGCAGCGAACCTATCATTTTGCAAGTGAGCTCGTCCACTGGTGGGAAACTTTCATCAAGTCAGATGTCCCACGCTGCGCCGTTCAATGTGGAAAGTGATTAGAAAATAACATATTACCAGTGATTTAGCTGAACCATGTCGCTCTTCCAGATAGGACAGCACCCCTTACAACTGCAATGATATTCAACACCTACGCCCGCTCCATTACCTTCCTCGCCCAGTCAACGTCCCGGCCGCCTAAGTTCCCCAGCGCCACTCCATATCTCCTGAACGAAAAATATCAAATAATGGATTGCATGTTCCCCAGCACAATGAAGTTCTGCTGCTGGTGCCTCACAACTCTACACTAACGATAGGTTGAGGCCATTAGGTTCTACAAATTAAAGGACGGGACCAAACTCCTCTTCGTAGAACACGGCCCACTGAAGCTTCTGTTTCGTTGTGTTCGGCTCCAGAGGCTGACCAAACGTGCGGAGTCGTCACTCTTTGCTAGTTCAACCGATGGTCACCAGCCCAAAGTTTTCCATGGGAAATATACAAGCCAAAGCCTTCGTGGTTTTTCTCGTTGACTGTGATCTCTTTGGGGCACAGGTTTCTCCAGAGAATATATTAGGTTAAAACATCAGCACTTCAACCGAGCTCTAGACCGGCCCCCTGTTGAGCCATTTTTCAAAAGGACTTACTTTCGGCCTCCGGCCTAGATCGTATCTGCTCGCTTGCTCTCATCACGTTCCCTCCTGGCATCCACATCCGATTATCCATCGTCCCAAATTCACCATGCTACCGTTACCTCTGTCCTCCGTCCTTTTGATGTACGCTCAATGGATTTCGTCTACCTTATGTGTACTTTCAACACTCGTACTCGTCACATCTGTATACTCGGCCAAAATCGCCTGATATTCTTTCACGCTTTCTAAACTGAGACAAATAAGCCTGATCCGGGCTTGCTAACCCAAGCATCTCTAGTTTCCTTGTCTTCTATGAAGCATTTATCCCGACGATGACGACAACAGGGCTGTATATATGTTCGTTCGCTACTCAGTACGTTGCAGATTTTTGCTTTTACATCCGGACAGGCGCAACTCATTGTGTCATGGCTATCATCGTCAACGGCGTAGTGCACATGGTTTATTCACATTCTGACACTAATTTCTAGCAGTTCGCGCGCTTTACGATACAATTTTACGAGCTTTGGGTCTCTGTTAATGTGCGCAGCTGTTTAGGTTGTCGAGCCATTAAAACAGCTATTCACATCAACACCTCAATCAGCAGGAATAATAGCCCTGGGCTGGTAGATCCATTGATGGATCCTGAACTGCGGGTCCTGAAAAGTGGATCAGACTCTACTTTGGTGTCGCTCGAAATCACTGACTGGATTGGACTGAAAGGTACCCCAACAGAGCCGGAGTTTAATTGGATCACCGAAGCCTCGAAGAGGATTACAGCAGCTTTTAGTTTGACCATTGAGTCCTCGAAAAATGATTACCAGACGCATGTAGAAACCGTATATTCAACGGACCAGTTACCCCTGATTAGACCAACCTTACCATCTCGAGAGTTTCTACGTCGCTGGCTCCATCTGCGAGACATTAAGCTCCCACGAATCGCATCCAAAAAGGTGTCTTTTCTAATAGGTCCGAATGTACCCGATGCACACCTGGCGATAGAGCAGCGTATCGGGACCAGTAAACAACCGTATTCATCATTAACAGTATTCGGCTGGGTCATATTTGATCCATCGGGTGTCGGCGGCAGCAAAACTACCACAATAAACTGCCTAAGTACGCAGGAGACTGTAGAAAGCGATGTTAAATGTTTGTTTGAACTCAAATTCAATGAGCAAAGACCCAGAATGGATATATCTATGTCAATCGAGGACAAACGAGCGCTTAGTCTAGCGAAGCAGTCAATCAGCCTCTTGAACGGTCACTATCGGGTCAGGCTCCCAGGGAAACGTGATTGGCATGAATCACCGGAAAACAAACACACAGACGAGAAGCGACTGAAGTACCTTCGGCTCCGCCTACTAAAGGACCCGAATCTTTTGCGGCTGTATACAAACATTATATCGGAACACGAGGCCAAGGGCTACGTCAGCAGGGCCCCGGCCGACTTGCCTGAGGGACGCCGATTTGTCCCTCACCATCCTGTTTTTAATCCGCAAAAACTGGGGAAGGTGAGGATAGTGGTTGATTTTGCTGCGAAAAGTGGGAAACTGTGGCTGAATGACTGTTTACATTCTGGACCAGATTTGACGGATGATATCACTGGAGTTTTGCTACGATTTCGTTTGAACGATATTGCGTTGTCTGCAGACATTGAAGAAATGTTCTTGCAAGTTCATTTGAAGTCAGAAGCATCACTAAGCTTTTTATGGTACGCCGACGGCAAGTTGGAGCGGACCCTGGAGGTCTACGAACTCAATGTTTGCCCGTTTGGAGAGACATCCTCGCCATTGCAGGCAACGTTTGCTTTGAGACAAGCGGCTTACGACAACTGTGAATGGTTGGATCAAAACTATTAGAGTGGAGAAGAACTTTTACGTCGACGACTGCTTGGTGTTGGTGGATTCTGCCCAGTAAACTGTTAGGCTAGTCGACCAGCTGTCTAGGTTTTTGAAAAAGGGCGGCTTCTGTCTGCACAAATGGATAAGCAACAGCGACGAGGTTTCCTCCCAAATACCGGTACACGTGCGTGCGAGTGACCTAGTGTCTTTGAACTCATTACATCCTGACATGCACAAGACGTTAGGACTATGTTGGTGTGTCAGGACTGAGAGCTTTAAGTTTACATTAGCCATGCCGGAGCGTCCAATGACCAGGTGAGGTATTCTCTCGTTTGCGGCTTCCTTATATGATCCGTTGGGATACGTGGCGCCACTTCTGTTACAACCGAAACAGTAGCTACAAGAGCTTTGTCGATCAAACTGTGGCTGGGATGAAGAAGTTAATCAATCTATTCAAGATGCTTGGAAGAAATGGAGAAATGACATCCAAGTTGTCGAATCATTAGTCATCCCTAGATGTGTCAAACCTAGACAGTTTGTTATGGAACATCAGTCGTTGCATATTTTCTCTGACACATCCGAGTTTGTTTATGGAGCCGTAGCTTACCTGAGTTGTGAGTCGCTACAACAAGTTCATTGAAGCTTTTGATGGGAAAACCAAGAGTAGCACCTCTCAAGTCAGTTACTATCCCGCGCCTCGAACCTCAGGCTGCTGCATTAGCGGTTAGACTAATGTGCCACCTGGCGAAGCAGCTCAAAACCCGGTTCGACAACATATACTTTTGGACAGACTCAATGATTGTGCTGCAGTATATTTTTAGCACAAGTTTAAGGTTCAAAACCCTTGTGGCCAACAGAATTAGCTTCATACACGAAAATGCCAACACTTTCCAATGAAGACATGTTCCAGCCAATATGAACCCTGCTGACTGTGCCTCACGTGGCATCCGTGCAAAACATTCTCAGCCATTGAAGCTCTGGATTCAAGGTCCCTAGTTCCTGAAGCCCGGTGAGCAGCAGTGGCCTAAGACCGACATTGAACAACTTCGTCATAAGGCCACAGACCTAGAGTTGAAGAGAGCCGCCGTGACGACCGACCTTCCAACGGATGTGTTGCTCTCATACTGTTCGTCGTGGGCGAGGCAACGGCGAGCGGTAGCTTGGTTTATCAGGTTCAAATCTTACCTCCGCAGTAAAAGAGTTGGTAAGGGTACGGAACTTTTGAATACTCTGCGGCTCGACGATCTGAACGAAGCAGAACGATCGATACTGCGATATGTTCAGCTAGAAATGTTTCCCTCGGAGTTTAGTACAACTTACAAGCTCGACTGGAAGCCATGTAAAGGACTATGTAGGAAATAACCGATTTACGAATTACATCCGATTGTTCTTAATGACCCGCCATGTGTGGGTGGTCGACTGGGCAATAGTGCTCTGTCAGAATTCACAAAGCACCCTATAATCTTCCCGGGAGATTACCCAGTAACGTGAGGCATCATTAATCACTATCATGAATTTGAAGGTCATATAGGCACTTCGCATACTCTAGCAGCTGTACGACAACGGTACTGGATCTTAGGTGCTACCGCAGCTGCCAAGCGAATCATCAGGGGATGCATGAGATGCAAAGTAAGGTCAGCTCTTCCAGACGAACAATTACTGGCGGATCTCCAAGTTGCCAGAGTAAGGCCAGAATACCCCTTTGCAGCGACAGGTCTCGAATCCATCTGAGCGTTTCAAACTCGCGAAGGCCGTATTGCGAGAAAGCGGCATGGCTGTATCTTTACGTGTTTGCAGACCCGTGCGATACATATGCACGTGGCTTATTTGCTATCCATTGACTCATTTCTCATGGCATTTTCTCGATTCATCAGCCGACGAGGAACTCCAAAGGAGGTGTACAGTGATAGAGGTGCTAATTTCGTTGGGGCAGAAATGGAGTTGAAACAGCTCCTGAAGAGGTTGGACTTCAGCTAAGTGAAGGACGATATGTTACGATAACAAGTTGACTGGCACTTTAATTCCCCTTATGCTAGCCCCGAAGGTAGCATCTGAGAGAGTATGATACGGTCGATTCGACGCGTCCTAATTGCAGTTTCTCGGGGGCAGGTATTAACAGAAGAATCGTTGACGACATATCTAACGGAAGTGAAAGGAATAATGAACAAACGCCCATTGGTTCCAGTGTTAGATGATCCTGGTAACATTGATGTATTGACCCCGAACCATCTACTGCACCACGAGTATCGGTTGTCCCTATTGCCGAAGACCCAGGACTACGGCGCCGATATACTCGGCAGTGGAGGCAGAGTCAATTGATGGCCGACACGTTTCGGCGCCGCTGGCGGAGAGAATACTTTCCACTGCTTCATTCGCGGCATAAATGGGCGAAGCTCAGAAGAAACATAATAGTGGCTGATCTGGTATTGATACATGAAGAGCAACACACGCGCGTTACCCGGTCGAAAGGAATTGTGGCAGCCACTATGCCTGGATCGGATAGGCGCGTCAGGACGGTGGTGCTCAAGACTCCCGATGGTTCAGTAACCGGAGATATACGGATGATGTGCATGCTAGAAGGAGTGGGTGAGCCATAGGAGCTCGGTCACTGTAGGGGACATGAAAGACTGTGGGAGGTGACTGTGGCTAGAGTCAATTGTACCATTTTCACCTCCCATAGTCGCTAGTGTCCGGTGCTGAGTGGGGGTGGTTTAGGAAAGCCAAACTGGCTTTGGTGGGGCGGTCTACTTCCTTTCTTGCGGTCAGACCATTCTCTTGTCTGAGCCTGCTGTTTACTGCGTCTATCTCATGGACTCTATATGCATTTGTAATCCCTCACGAACCTCATAACCCTTGAAATGTCGAACCAATTTGGCCGACCATCTTTTACGCGTGCTTTTCGACCATTTGCGCTACCACATGTGTTGCTAAGTACGATCTATTTGGCGCCTTCTCCGGGCTTTCTTTAGACTTGCACTACTTTGTGCAAAAATTTAGACGGAAACCCTTATTATTTGAGGTTCGCACCCCTTTTTATTACGTATTTTATCCATGTAGTACCGCACTTTATTGATAAATCTCAAGAATCCACAATTTCTGGCTTGTGATTTTGCGCGTCACTTAATTGGGCTTTCCCGAATACGTCAAAGTATTCTACACTTTAAGAGATTGCCGGAGTTACGGAATCTATGGCGATGACATAAAGTGGCGTTTGACTTAGCCTCCGCTGTAAATGCATTTTGGTGCAGCAGACGGTGGAAAACAGTCAGATTTAGCTTAAATCGTCTGAGCCACAGTTGTTTAAGACTTAAAATTTGACGGCGAAAGTGGTAGGGCAAGGGGCTGAGCCATAGAAACAACTCTTTGGTGAATGAGCGTTGGATGCTTTCAAATGCAAGTTTACAACTGCGGGTATAAAGGGAAGAGAATGCAGGACAGAATTCCATGATTGATCACACGCAGAGCATGAAAATTGCCACCTTTGTGTCTCGAAGGTGAAAGGAGCGCAATATTAAAAAGCTGAGCCTACGTGCTAGCGCAACCTGGAACCACCTGGCTTAGTGGGAAAAGCTAAACCTACAGGAGTATCTGAAACCCAGATTTTTTTATCTCCGCGGAATAATTTGGTGGCTTGTCATCAATTATGAGCACATCACCTGAAAGGGAGCAGCGTAAGAGAAGCTTAGACCAGAGGCACTTGACCAGTGAGTCAGTGAGTCCGTCTTGTTGAATCTGGTGAAAGTTAAGTGCTTGTCTATAGGAAATAAACTTATAGGCGATTTCTATATCGTCTGCAAAGGGGAAGGTCTTGACTTTGGACACGGTACTGTAGACGTGGCTGAATTACAGTAGGGAGAGGATGGAGCATAGCACGCTTCCTTGAACGACTCCACTAGTGATCAATTGTGGGGGTGACTGTTTGTCGCCAATTTTTGTTATTTGTGTCCTATCAGACTGGTAGGAGCTGAAGCACTGAAACAAGAACCCAGTGATATCAACGAAACTGAATTTTTTGGCAGGGGTGAATGAGGGGCCCAATCAAAGGCTTTTTAGATATACAGGTGGACCATTACGGAGGAGTATCCGGCATCCTAGGCTGCTGTGATGATCTCAAAAAAGTGAAACTGGCAATGACAGACAGACCCTTGAGATAGTAATCCGTACTCACTATCACGTACGGCATTTATAGCCAGGAAGAGCCTGGTTAGTGGGCCTTGGGCCAGACGTTCAAGGGTTCACAGTAAAAGAGGGGTGGTTGATCCCCCGGTAGATGGAAGTGATTTGTCTAGATCCGGGTTCGAAATGCGGGCGGACTATGTTTTTTTTTACTGAAACAGACGATTCCAAGGTTTATCGAGTGAGTAGAAAGATTCAAGACAGGGACTATGATATCTTAACCTCCATGTCTCAGAACACGAAGTATAAGGCCATCAGCCCTCGGCACTACGGAGTCCTCAGGACAGAAACATTAGCTGGGGAGATGGTCATTTTGCGGAGAGTCGGGTGGCTACTTTGTCCGTTATGAGCTATGAAATATGTGGCAGGGGTCACGGGTTCAAGTTTGGGAGGAAGAAACATGTATCAGCTAGCGAAGTAAGCAGTCAAATGGTCTGCTTTACCCTCATGATTGGTGATAAGACAACCTTCGATGGAACGCAAACAACCAACTGAGTGATTTTTTGGGATGCATCTCCCACAGAACTGCAGAGTAATTTAGAGTACGAAGACGCTCCGAGGACGATGCTCTCCTCTGGGTGCTAGAAAGATACCCGCAAGGACTCTCGGTCAGCTGAAGGCTTACTGGTGAGAATTAATAATGAAAAATCCTGAGATTTCCAATATTCCATACTAGCCCGGTGTACTTCGGTGTCCAAGGTGTTTAGTGACCTATCGCGCCGAGAGATGTCTGGGTGAAAATGACTTTTAGGTGAGAAACGAGCTGATGACCAGTCAATAGGTTTTGGTAGGAGAATTCGTGTGTTTGTTGAGAGAAAAAATTCGCCCGTCCGGGAAAGCCAGCAAGGAGGAAAAAGCTGGTAGAATATTCGGAGAGGAGGTAAAGCAAGAAAAGATGCGGAGGGCAGTTAGGCTATAACTAGCTAAGCTGCAAAAACGACGCGGTGATCACTTCCTGGGAAGCGTGTACAAAATGCAGCTGTAGCGAGAAGACCTTCGTTTGAGAATATTAGACTGAGGGTCAGCCACGACTGGGACTACGTACGATTTGGGACCAACTCTCTACACTAATTTGGGCAAGCAGCAAGGCATAACAGAAAGGGCCCGTGGTGAAAGACCAGGAGATATCCGGTAGGTTGAAGTCACCCAGCACAAATTTAGACGATTGGGGGGACATATGAAGAGGAGATAACAAGGGACAAGTTAGGAATAGAGGCTGAAGAGGGGGCTGATTGTAGATAGATGGCCGCTGGAATCCCTTCCAGGGTAGAATCTTTGGATATGGTTGCACGAAGTTCTAATTTAGAATGGATGGCACAGTCGCCGCTCCTTGTGCTTCTCCTGTCAAAGTGATAAATATTATAGCCGGGGATTGTGATAGACATATCCGGAGCCTCAACTGAGAGCCATTATTCGGTCACAAAAGTCAGACTTGGTCGTGCGATGGTGCTAATGGCTCGGAGATTATGGTCATTTGGCAGTAACGGGCGGGCATTGAAAAGCATTATTGACAGCCTCATTGGTGAGCAAATAGCACCCCGCCCACGGCGGAGTTTGGTAGTAGGGAGAATCGGTAAGAGGAGGTAAGGTAACACGAATCAGGGTTTAATGAGCGTGTGTTCGGAGTCGGTAGAAGCGTGGTGGTGGTAGGTGGCGAAATAGTTGGTGAAATAGGTCTGAACCCACGGTAGAAGGTAGAGTATCAGGCTCAGTAAGGTGTAGGGAATGTGTTTTGGAGGAGGGCATGCAACTGAATGGAAAGTTGTCGGCCGTGTCACCCTCCGCATCTTCAGGAGATGTGGGGGCGTATGGTGAAGAAGGAGGTGATGGATATGGAGGGATGCGTGGCAGCCGAAAATTGCGTTCAGGTGAGACGAAAGTGGGTGTTTAGGGTGGTGTGAGCAGATGAGGGTTAGAGCTTACCACCGGTCGTTGCGGATACAAGGTTTTACCAAACAAGTGGTACGTGTGGTTTGACGTACTTTTTAAAGGTTGTACAGGTGGACGTGCACGTGACTTCGGGGGAGATGAAGGCGGTGGTAAAGTAGGTAACTGCTGGATAGGGAATTTAGGCAAATAGCGATAGCGGATAGCGAGGGCGCGGAACTTGATAGGGACTAAGATTAGGTAACAGTGTTTTCGGGTTAAAGGTCCTGACGAGGACAAAAAGCTTGCATGGATTAGGGGGCCACAGGTGTTTTTACGTACCTTTTGGGGTGTGGTCATAGACGAAGGGCAAATATTGGGAACTCGGGTGATTAGTTCGGGAGAGGGCGTTATTATACCAAGCTTTGGCAGCAAGTATTTGAGACCGAGGAGCAATTTGGTGGGAAGGGTCGTAGTGTCATAAGTTCAAGGGGGTCTGAAGCAAGAGACAGTGCTGTCACCTTCGATTGCAGCGCCGGATGGGTGCTGATATGATACCGCATCTGCTACATCAGCGGTGAATTTCGTTAATGTGACTGAATTCATAGGTGACCTAGGGTGCCCAAAGGTAGAAGTGGAAGGTCATGAGTGAGAGATGCGTGGCTTCAGCCCGTCAAGCAGGTTTGTGCAGCTCCGGGGCACAAGTCAGCATCACAGTGTAGCGAGTTTAGACAAGAAGCAAATCTGGGGTAATAGAGAGTTAGGAGAGGATCAGTGCTAGAGTATCACTAGCTTCGGAATAACCCGACAACGCCGACATTTTATAGGGGGGTCGGAAGTCTGCCAAGTTTAGAACTGGCTACATTGTTGTCGGGGGCGGTTGGGAGCCCAGCCGACCTTGAGGCGACTGTAGAAGAAGCCGGGTTAGACTCAGTAAGTCTTTGTTTGAAACGGGAGTTTCTCGGCTACTATGTGCACATGCATCGATGGCAATATGGCTTGCTTAGTTTTCCAAGGGTTTGGTTGGATGGAAAGGCTGTGATTCAGTCACATTGAGATTATCGAGTGGTGCAGATTGTTGAAGGAACGAAGGATCCGTTTGACAATTTTTAGTGGTCGACTTCAGATACTTGGAGAGTGAATATTTTGCAAGCTGCTGCTACGTTTGAGTCCGGGCAGCTTTAACCTTTACGGTTTGGAATGGTTGGGTAAGAAGAGCTTTGGATGTTAGTAATGATGTTTATTCCCAACTTGCGGGTGGCATGCCGTCAGGCATGATCAAAAGGTTACAGTCAGAATTAAAGCATGACTGGCGGGGATTGTGGATATAGGGGGTTTCGGGGAAGAGTAGGCGGTGGGCATTGTCCGTGGTCACCACTAAACCGGCAAGGGCAGGGAAGCCCAGTTACAATGCGTTTTTTGAATTGAATATTGAGCAAGATCGGACCGTCAGGATTTGAGGGTGGCGGGCAAAAAACAAGGCGAGGGAGGGCAACTCAAGAGGCTTCCTGCCTGACACATGACAAGAAAAGTGTGAACGGTGGGAAATAAGGAACCAGAACACCAGATCTGGTGAAGCAGCAGAGTTGGCGTCATCCAGCCGGTCAAATTGGACTAAAACCTAAAACTACCGCGGAGGCCTAGTGGCCTTGAACTGTTAGGCTCATGGCTAGGGTCACAAAAAGCGTGAGTTTGGCTGATGAAGTGGAGGGATTAGCCAAGTGGATAGGTGGAAACAGGAATCTCAGAGACATGGTGTACAATGAAACTGTAGAGGCTCACTGGTGTCGCTGTTGTGGGGTTGGGCCTAATAGTTCCTTGGAAGAGTGAGATGATGGCAACCCACGAGCCGGAACGCAAACTGTTAAAAAAGTTATTGAATTTTGCGGGAATCACAGACACACAGAAAGAGAGAGAGTAGGAAGGGGATAGTTGCGGGTGTGCTATCAAACAGGGTATGGCAGTGCCATGCCACCACTGGCCCGACATACTTCGGTTTTTTGGACAGCCCCGTAACGGACGTCATGTTTGTCATTGGGATGTGCGATTCACTGAGCAGCGGGATTCTTTTCAGGCTGGCCAAGGAAACAAGGTAGAACAAAGCCGATTTAAGATCGCAGGCTTTTTGGTCCGTTTGGGGATCCTGTGGATGTAGATCATAGGCCAGGTGGAGTGGGTAACAGCCAGCCAGGTTGTCCATACCTGATATTGCCGAAGTTCAAAGCTTGGAAAGATGAGGGAATGTGAGGAGATTAGTAAAGCATAGTGAGCTTGAGGAGATATCAGATGGTATACTGTGCATTGATATACATAAAAAGAAAAATTTGACGTCTACTGCGATTAGGGTGATGACAACAAGTGATTATATGAGGTAGGATATGGATGGATTTGTACTTAGTAGAATAGCGACCAAGGGTTGTGTTTGCTAACATATGATATTAAAGTTCAAGGGATCTAGTGCAAACCGATATAAGTGCGCAGGGTGGTGTTGTGGTTAGGGAAGTCAAACGTATGAGGACTGATGGGAGTGAACTTCCGAGATGATGGATTAGTTAATCTAGTATTTATTACATGAGTTAGACAGTACCAGGAGAGAGAATGTGTAAGAGGAAAGGTCATCAGTCCCCAAAGCACTGCCATCAGCTTCAAGTTAACAAGCGGTGCATGGCGAATAGAAAGCCTTTGGGCACTAGTCTTGCACGCTGGTAGCAGAGGATTAGGAAACTATGCATACATGTATTTCTCATTGTAAATGTTCACTCTTGGGAGCAGTAGGTAGGTGCTTGTGTTTTGTTTGCTTGATTAAGTTGGTTTTGGTGCGGTACAACCCCTATTATGACAAGGGCAGCTACAGCTCCGCACGTCCATGTAAGCTATGGGCGTCACAGAGTCTCCAGGCTATTCCTTCTGTGTATTTTTAACGAATTTCTTTTTTACCAGACGGGAGGCCAGGTTTTCTTCCCTTTTTCATCGTCTGTAGCTGATAGCTTTGCCGCTTAAATGACACAACAAGGACGAGTCCAGCCCAGCAGCAACAAACAGAAAACAACAGTGCTCTTTTATTGATTTCCTGAATTAAAGGCCATGCTCAGAACCACCGGCGATGGGCGAAGCACCCATGCTACAGAAGAGGTGGCGGGTATACGAACGCACCATGGTGCAACGCAACAGGGCGACCCTCCCTGCAGGACGTACCAACCACCACACGAGGTTTTCATCCTTCGTGCGTGCCACCAGAACTGCAAGGTGGCGTGCCATTTAGCAGTCATAATTGCGGTTTGTTCATTAATAAACAACTCCAGCTACCAGATAATTTTATCCGGTCGGGGGAAAGCCAAGCCAGTAAAACAGCTCAGTCATTTCGAACAAGCAAACGACAAACAGCCGCTGGAAAAGGCAGGTCGTGGAGGCAAATGAGGCGGCAGTTACCATTGGGACAATGGGGACAGACCGGAGATGGCCAGAGCGTGTGAACCATGGCTAAACGATGAAAAAGCGTGAGCTATCGAGCCAAAGAGTGGCGTACTGCAATGTTGTGTGCTTGTGCTCAGCGGGGTTGCGAGGCGTATAATAAGTTCTCAGGTTTGAGGAACTATGACGTGTGCTTCATAATAATGTTTATTCCCAACTAGTGGGTGGCACACCTTCAGGCATAATCATAATGTTACAGTCCGAATAAGAGCATGACTGGTGGGGTTTGTGCGTACTGGCGATTCCGTGGAAAAGGGAAGGCGACATAAACAGTAGGCATTATCCGAAGTAGACTTGGTCACGCCTGAGGCGGTGTGGGTAGAGAATCAAAATTACAAGGGCTCTTCCTTCCTTATGGGGAACATATCGGATGAGACAAGATACTATCGTTAAGATTTAAAAGTTGCGGGCAAAAACAATACGAAGGAGGGCATAGCAAGAGGCTTCCAAACTGGTACGTGATAAAAATAATAAAAGAAAAACTTTAACCGTGCAGAAAATGTGGAACCAGAATAACGGATCAGGAGAGGCAGCAGAACTGCCACGATCTGACCGGCCGATTTGAACCAAAGCCTAAAACCATTACTGAGGCATCGCAGCCTTGGGCTGTTGGGCGTATGACCAGGGTCACGAAAAGCGTAAGTGGGGATGGTGAAGTGGGGGGATTTGCAGTACGGATAAATGGTAGTAGGGAACTCAGAATCACAGTGTGCAGTGAAACTGGAG
>SJOL01009161.1:198744-220178 GCA_004794785.1 Opisthorchis felineus | reverse complement strand
TTCAAATTTGGGTGGGGGAGGGTGGAAGACGGAAAATGTGAAAGTGTAAGAAGGGAGGCGTCAGCAGTAGCATGTTTTCGCTTACCCACCCTGCTGTATGCAGCAAGTAAGGCGACCCGGCTGATGGCACCACGCGACGGCCGATGTGGCATGAGAGTATTGTTAGCTGTAAATGTCATGGTCACGTCGATGCTGGACCGGCCAGCGACCCGATCTTCTGGCCAGTCATGGGCGAGTCAAACTTCTTGGCCGTAGTGGCGCCTAATTGCGAGCGTAGGACGATTTTGGTGTGGGATTCTGCGTAACAACGATGGAAGGATGCTGTAGCTAAACCAACTGATTTGCTGCTGCGGCTTTGTCGTTTACTGTGATGATTCACCTATACCACCTTCGTGGGGAGTAAACAGACATATATGCAAACAGTTGTGGAGTGTTTGACCACAGTTGGTGTGACTAATTTTCCTTTCTATGAGAGTGTATTTACTGAGCCACGGTATATCAACTGGGAACGAGTGCATGCTATCTTAGCGTCTAACTTATGCTCCGAACCTTGCAGTAATTTTGTTTAAAAAACCCGGGGTACTTGGATCTATTTTTGTCGCATAACCTTTTCATGTTTTGTCACTCCTTCCCCCTTGTGCATAATCTAACCAGGCTAACGCGGCTCTGCTTCGCGACGTTGACTACGAAACAGTCACCACAATGGAGCCACACCATGTGACCGCAATCAAAGCACTGTGGGACGATCCAGGCCTCAAAGAATGCTACGACCGACGTCGCGAGTATCAGCTCAGTGACTCGGCCAAGTAGTAAGTAATGAATATAATTTTATTTCAGTACCACCGTGCATTGGTTAACCAGTCCCGGAATTGCAACCCTTCAGTCACCAACAGAACCTAATTAGTTCTATTCTGTGTTGAAACATTTCCACTCGAGTCTCCAGGATGATTTTATCGATTTCTGTCACGAAAATTCGCACAGGATGTGACTCCTACTCAGTTTAACCCATGACGGGAGAACCAGAGCTTGATTAGCTGATCTCGTAGCTTGTTAATGAGCGGAACTTCCTTGAGCCTGAATGGCCAGTTCGGGATAAACAGCTCAGCTGTTCCCTGGCCATCAGTTTACCTGACGAACTCAAAAATATATAGACCTCCACGACTTGTTTCTGGATGTCTTATTTACTACACCTTTTACGGATTTGTAGATCCACTTCGCGAAGTAGTTCGATCCGACTAGTGATCAGACAATCATAATTATCCGCTTGTTGGCTGGATTTTCCAGTTTTGTTGGCCAGGTCCTTGGTGAACGGTTCTACAACGGACACCTTTTGCACAGCTCGACGCAATCGGTCGACACCATGTTGGCTTTCACTTGAATTTTTCTCTGAAAGTTGGTCTCGTCGGCTTACCTACCGGTTATAAGCCGTTTGATTATTTGGCTTTTCCAGTTATGGGAGTTTTGTGATGTTCTTGTTCTGGAGTGCAGGGTTTCCTGCAGTTCCACCTGTTCTAAGGACGCCTCGTGGGGTTGTGATTCTTTTCAGTCGTGGAATTTATCAGACGACTCGGGCTAATCGGTGGACTAGACGGTCTCCATGTTGACTACTTATGTCATGGTTGTCCGGTGTTCTCTTCCACTTGGCTCCATTATGGGAACACAAAGGATAGAAACGAAAAGTATTACAACTGTATTCATAGGGTCATGACGGAATTTTCCACAAAGTCACACTAGAATCTTCCTGAGGGGGGCGAGAAGCGCCGAGCTATAAACGCTCGATCCTGATTGACTGACATTCTGACCAATCAGGACATGTCCTCGTTCTCCGCGTAACCAGTTCGCGACACGTCCTTCCAATCGACGTGATGTTCACTTACTTAGAGCTACTCGCCTCTGGACACTAGGAGCATGCTCGCAAATTTTCAGTTGCATAGATGGCGGATGTTCTGTCCGCTGAGCTTGGCAATTTGGTTGCAAATGTTTCGTCGCCAGGTTAGGTAACATTAGCGTGTAGTAGATTAGTGGTTCGTCGTGGCAAAGATTGGACACTATTATAGACCGGGTGATGACGTTTGATTTTGACTAGAAGTTTGGATAATCGATCCTGTTGGTCGGTAAATTAGCCCGTTCTCTGATTGAGGGTCACACAGCTCGCTTTCGGCCTTGACCTCTGCGACTGCCTTCGTCTTGTCGGTTCCCTGGTTGCCACGTCTGCCGTCTGATCCGTTTGTTCACTTTGAGTCATTCGATTTGGCCGAAGTTCCCTTGCTCGTAGTGGTGCGTAGATAGGTCGGTTTTCTGCCGTGCAGAGCAATCCTGAAGGGATCTTCCATGGGTGCTTTACTTTGAGAGCTGGCCTCTTCATGAAGGGACCCCACTGTTGAAAGACTGTTCGACCGACCAATCAAATGTGCTCTTTTAACAGGTGGTCGCCGTACATCATCAGGATGGAGTGAAGTCTTATGAGGGGGTCTCTTCGACACCCTACATAATTCCTCCAAGGCAGTACATGCCAGTATCCCTTAAAGAAAGTCGTTGGTCGTTCAACTGTGGCACCCTTTCGTGCATAGCTTCCGTGCAGCTCTAAGGAAGCACGAGGACTGAGATATTGTCAGGTTACCCAAGTGCAAAGACGAGCAATCGAAAATTCAGGGTTGTGAGCCACTGACATTCCGGTCAACCGTTTTTCGCCTTAACCACTGGGCTATCTCGCCTCCCTTTAAAGAAAGGTTTGCGTTGGTGTGCGCTCTCCAGATCATAAATTACGTTCCTAAGTCGTCTCACTATGTAATTGATCTAGAAGTGCTTCGAAATGTACATTACGGGCTAGCAAAAAGCCTTTCTCGGTTTCGTCCATCTTTTCATTCTAGAGGTTTCTTTGGGTTTTAAGAACAGCCAGAGGACATTGCAGGGTGTTAGCATTCCAGTCGCCAACGCAAAACGTTCGGAAATCCTTCAGCGTGGTAAAAACACCGGTGCTGATGATATAGATTCAGTACATCGTCTCATTTTTGCTGTGATGTCGTACCGTACCAACTCTGTTTCGGTCATTTCAGCTAGCCGCATCACTTTTTTCCAGTTACCTTGACAACCTGAGCCGGATAGCTCAATCGGATTATGTTCCGACGCTTCAGGATATTCTGCGCGTCCGTGTTCCAACAACAGGAATCGTCGAGTACCCGTTTGACCTGGACTCAATCATTTTTCGGTACGTTTTGTTCGAAGTGAATCCTTTCTAGCCGAACATGGAAAACCACTATTCAACTAAACGGGTAATGCCACTGTTGTGACTTCTCTGTGATATTGGCCTCTCTTAGGGATGGATTGCTTGGTTACAATTTGTCCAATGAAAATCCTTAATACAGCGTTTAGGGGTTGGGTGATTTAGTGCGTCTTTACTATGGCCTAGTTTTCAAAATAATGTGAAAAAATATACCCCCCCCCCACAGAAAAAATCACAACTTTTCCGTCGCCTGTGACCTAATACGTGAACCTCACGAAGAAAGATCAACTAACCGGAATATACCAACCCCAACACTTCCCCTCCAACGAAACACTGCGAGATGCTAGAATGTATCCCCGGAGAGGGTAGTCCTTTATTGGAGAATCGGCTGAGTTTTGTTCGAATTTCTTAGGCAGCATTCATGCCCATATGATGCCGTATTTTGTATCATTTGAAGTTACTTCTCTGAGTTAGACCAATAAGCACAGGTCTCCTTGATTGACACATACCAACGCTACAACCACTGTACGACAAGTACTCTGACAATGATGATGATGATATACCAACGCAACCTCATGGATCCTTTTCGTGAGCAGCACCTCTATGTCTGCGTTATTACGAACGATCAATTTTAGCCCCACCATCAAAAAATATAATTTCTCATTAAATTGTAGTCTGTCAACAGTGGAAGCAACCTCAGTAAATATTGAGTTGTGTTTTACTTCGGTCTACGTTCCAGCTTCCTTACTGTCCAATCTTTCTTGAACGTTTCAAGACGCGTTTCACCCGGTTTGGTGGTTATCAGTGCAGTTGAACGTATGTAAACTTCCAACGTGCACTAAACTAACTGGTTGCGATGTTGTGTGTGTGTGTGTGTGTGTGTAACAGTAGTCTCGTCCGCTCTTGTTGAACCCATCGCATGATTGTGTACGTTGAATATGCAAGAGTCAAACAAGTCCGAATACATACATACCGACTCAGGTGATGCACTGGTGTAAGTACTTTTACAACGGTGTTTGCGTCTCATCGGACTGTCTACTTCAACATTGCTCTCGGCTCAGTAGCTATGATCTGTTGAAACGTCGTCCTCGGTCAAATGAGTGCTCCCGCGTTGTGATGGTCTGGAGGCCCTGGAGGATTTGTCGGAAGACCGACATCACTGACGTCAGTTTCTAACATGAGCGTAGGCTTCTAGGGTGCTTGTGTGGTAAGCTATCATTAGGTTCCTCCCCGTGTCCCACTTTTTCATTACAGAGCTCTGCTTAAGTAAATTGACACAATGGCACAGCACGGGGCATGGGGCACGTGCCTTTCGCTGACGGTGATGGGGTTTCATAGTCTATCCAAACCTAGTGAGGCGCGCACGTACACGCCACGCACACACGTTAGTTTCACACCTGAAGCCGATTCCTATTACCATCGGAGTCGAGTTTCATAATGAAGTGAGGTCGCGGAACTTGATGCACTTAGGTTTTTCATCGTGTTCACACTTTCTCTGTATGCCCGATTTCTTTTCTGCCTACTGTGTCTTAGCCAGAGGTGATTATCCTGTGACTTTTTCATTTTTTTCCTAGCATGGTGGATGTCGGTGGACAACGATCCGAGCGTCGAAAATGGATTCACTGTTTCGAGAGTGTCACATCTATCATGTTCCTCGTCGCACTCTCCGAATACGACCAGGTCCTGGTCGAGTCTGACAATGAGGTAGGTGTTCCCTATTGAGATTTCCAGAAAATAACTTTGGCAATAACTCGACAAGTAAACGGTTTTTGGGGATATTGATATCCCCAACAAAGTTCGAGCATTGTGCACACATATCTGGTTCGCAAGTTCCGCACTAGTTTGAGGCTCGATAGGTCAGATCTCTAGACCTTTAACTTATCAACAATTAGGCGATGGTTCAATCCGCTGTCCGTCTGTTTGTCAGAGATATTCAGAAGGTTTCGACAAATACATTCACTTGCATATCAATATAGTTTTGACGGAAGACTCACCTGGAACCCGGCTAACGGAAACTTGGGGACTGCGCCTATCTAATGAGCCAGCCCCAAGAGGGATGAAACCGGTCGTGGGCTGTCGAAGAGTAGTGTATTACGTCTACTCAGAAGACTCTTACTGCATTTGTCTCCTTATGACTCCCCTACGCAATGTTTGTTGCGTCATGGTTGGACGTGTTCCGCCACTTCACTGCTGCCGTCAGTTGATTGTGATACACCGTCCGAACAACCTCGCGGAAACAGATTTTCATGTACGTGTGCAAGCCAACCTTAGCTCCCGATTCCGGATGCATTGCACCTTCGGAAAGCCAATGTTTCCTTCGCCCAAAGAGTTATTATTCGTTCGTTTTCTGTTTGATAAAATGCACTGTAGCGTCAAAGATAGATTTTTAATGTGAGGCGAACTGGACTGCGAAAAGAAACTTCTAGGTCCGCTGGATGTTACGTTTAACAGCTTTCCACACTTCTCGCGTCCGTAGCTACTGGACTATGCCCCACTTCTAACTAGCCAAGGATGTTACTCTCAGTCTATGAAGACTTCCGCCGATAATTTTAGGTCACCCTCGACAAATATGGATTATTCCACCAGCTGATAGCCCGCTCTTCCTTCATTAAGTCTGAACTGTTCGGTGGGATTGGTGAATCGTTGGATTCTGGTGTCACGTGTACACAGGGACGATTACGATTACGGACGTTAAGATTTTGCACGCTTCCGAACCTTACTTGCACGCTCATCCGCACACGGGTTTGTGGTCACCAGTGGGGAGGATTGTCTGCGTGTTGAACAGGAATTCCTATCTGTCTGTGCGTCTGTCTGACCGTTAAGCCTTTCGCGTGCGCCTGTCTGACAGGCTGCACTGTCGACCGAAGCGATCGGTGTGGGAAGGAAAGACATTGTAATTTTGATTAGTAGATTCTCGGTTAGAGATTGATTGCCCGGCTTTTTTAACGATCCATGAAGATAGGTGGGCCACTTTTTGATTGTAAATCTTGGGCATTTCGCTATATTTTTTTTCAAATGGAGCACCGACCCCTGTACGCCATAGGTGTGTGTAGGAACTGTGGACTAGGTGATTTATCCGAAATGCTGTTGATAAGTTTGAAAACTTACTTGCAGGTCAGGATAAGAGAGGCCTTCTGAACCAAACTGAATAAGGTTCAACACAAACAACACTTGTATGAAACGCCCGGCGTAAGAAATCGTTTCGCGCTGCTTTTCCGTCAACGTTTTGAGATCACCCGTCGTATTTTGTGATCTCGCAGTGTCTGCCAGCGCAGCTGATTTCATTTGCGTTTGCCCTTACTCAAAGGCTTGGGAACTTCTTAACCGTGTTAGGGCTTCCCTCAGGTTGATTGGCATGTTGTATGGTTGTGGAACCCTTACTGGTGCCTGTGGTGATGTCTGCACACCAGCAAGCCACATTCCAAACAGCGCTGCCGCATTACCCCTCTTGACTGTTCTTTTTTTGGGTTGCGGAGGGCGGGGAGAAGGAAGTTGCCACTCGAGGATCCAGTCAACACTTGACCGCGTGATGTGGATTGCGCGGTCGAAGTTCGAGTGAATCTCAATGCTGATCAGCCGCTCGTGGCCGAACGGTCAAGTGTTCAACTACTGTCCAAGAGGTCGCGGTTTCGAAACTTCCCAGATTTGCGCGGAGTGCGCAAATCTGATGATTCCAGATAAGGATGAAACAGCTGTGCAGTACTTTTCAGCTTTTCGGCATAGTTTGACTTGAGATGGCTCAGTGGTTACAGCGCGAGTTTACTGACCAGAAGGTCCGTGGCTCGAACCCGACATCGGCCTCTCGACTCCCCCTGTCTAGGCTTGGGCAACCTGGCAGTATCCCAGCCCTCTTGCTTCCTTCTGATGGCATGGCAGTTAGGTACCGAAAGGGTGCTACAGCTGAACGATAGCTTGACTTCACTTGGAAGACGAAATCTGCATATTGAAATCCCCAAACGCCCTTATATACTATCATCGAACTGTCACTCAACCGAGACTGGGTTAGCACCTGCTCAATAAATGCAATTGTGACATAATTTCTAGAGAACACAAGTGAGCACACACTGCCAATTGTTTCCTTGCTTTCCCTATTCTTGCTCCTTAGAATCGAATGGAGGAAAGCAAGGCACTATTCTGCACGATCATCAACTATCCGTGGTTCCAGGACTCGTCAGTCATCCTGTTTTTGAATAAGAAGGATTTGTTGGAAGAGAAAATACAATACTCCCATCTGGTTGATTACTTCCCCGAATTCGATGGTAAGTTCATGCTTTAGCTGTTTAACTTCGAATGCTGGAAAAAACATAAACCCGTTTCGGGCGTTTTTGTCAATGTTGGTGTCGTTAAACGAAGCATCTGCCGGTTAATAGTCCCGTCCCATGGTTTGTTTGTATCTTTTCGTTGCCTGGGGGTCAAGCTGTGGGAATTTGGAGTATGGGGAATCTGGGGGTGTTAAATTCACCCAAACATTATATACGCAGGCGCCAAGCAGTCCGTACTCGCCAATCCTCCCAAGCGAGACCAGGGTCTCTCTTCGGATGGATCACATACCAGGTCATATTTCGGTGAGAACGCTTTTGTTTAGGTTCTGCAAACAACAGACTGTATTCAGAGCTGTTATTGTGCTCGGTACTCGCCCAGCTCAGCGAGCAAACCAAGGGTATTCGATACAGCTGAGGTCAAGTCGAAGCGGCTTTCTTCCTGTCTGTAATTGCAAGAGGGTTGAGATAATGCCGTGAACGTCAACAGGAAAAATAAATAAAAAAGCATGGATGAGTTGAAACCACGTACCTCATGGTCAGCAGCTCCCATTGTAGCCTGCTAACTATCTCAGACCGTCTCTCGATCAGGCTAATCACGATATACCAATAATACGCTATATAGTATATTTACTATATACTGTAATATACTAATAAACGATATACCAAAGTTTACTGGTCCAGGCTGCTTCCTGGTAAACAGGACGAGGGAGATGCTGTCGAAACGAACTTCCAGAAGGGTTTCTTACGAAAGCCGTGCTGCAACAACCGTTACGCCCACAGGTGTACGCAGCAGAAAGAGAGCCTTTCAAAGGGATGTACTTGCGAACTTGTCAAACCGCTGGATGTACAAAACCCGATTTCACACTCCCCTCGTTCCCTCGCCGCAATAGTGCGCCGGTCTATGCCAGGGCACGCTAGTTTATTCACTTTCCTGCTGCTGTGCAGCCGATTTGAATAAATGACTTACATACAAAGACTTACTGGTACCAGTATACAACATATGGTGGATACAATCAAGTAAACACAACTGATGCATTTCCAGTTATCTACAGTACACCGAGTCGCGACCGCTATCAAATATCCCAGTCCCATTCTTTGTGGACAGTCAATCAACAATCCCACCGCGACCAGCTGATAGGCCAAATCACCCAATGAATCAGCCGCTATTTTAAGTGTGCTGTGCATTGCACATTTCGAGCAGCTAAGCAACAAGGACCCCCGTTCCGCCTATTTTGGTCACCTACAAATCTGGAGTTACGTGTGGAAGCCCGTCACGGAGAGACTGGACCTTACCGTGGTGTGACGGTTTGCGTGCCCCTGTGACCCATTGAGCCATACTGGATGGAGTCCGTGCGACACTCACAGTCTCTCATACCAGGTTGGTCAATGGTTATAGGTCTGACCAACACAGTCTCCTGGCCCTCAAGGTTGGGGCTTAGAACATGTGTGGCGACCTGTTCTATAAAAATTGTAATACATTTGCATCTCCCGCCAAACACTGTTGTCTTGCGATTAGGCCTTTGAGCCAAATGCTTTGGTCGAGGACCTAATCGTCCTCCGATCTAGGTCTGCACGCCCAGCCCACGTAAAGCATGATACCCACGACTAACAAAAATCGCATGCACATCGGACGTGGCGTAATGTCATCAGCCGGGTTGTCTTGCTTGCTGCATACAGCAAGGCGGATAAGCGAAAACACGCTACTGCTATCGCCTCCCTTCTTACACTTTCACGTCCTAGAACTAGTACTAACTGCTTTGTTCGTCGCGAATCACACTCAGCGCTCTTCAGGTCCACGCAGAACGCGCACACCTCGCTTAGCCATTGAGAAGCTAGTGGACCCAGAAATCAAACGAAACTATCAGAACCGGCTCCCTGAACATCTGCTGATGTCGGATATAAAAGGCCACCGGGAACAGATATCCAAAGCGATACTCAGAGGCGGAACTTGTTTGTGATACAACCCAGCCAACCTCATTGGACCTCTGATAGGACCATGTTCTTGCTGAAGACCCGGCGACAGATTCCCCCTGGCCGCAACCACAACTCCATCCGACGCCAGGTGAAACTGAGTGTCCTTGCAGACCGAGAAGCTTGGTGGACTCGAAAGGCTGAAGAAACGGAAGATGCAGGAAACGTCCGCAGGCTTTTTGACTGTCTGACTCGTTCAACTGGCCCTCAGAAGCCTCTTGTTAGCATATCTGTCAAGTACCAAAATGGCTCCCTGATATCCAGCAAAGGAGAACGCCTGGACCGTTGGGCCCAAAATTTTGAACAGCAATTCAGTTGGCCACCTGCTACCTCCACTCCAGAATCCTGGTCTTCAACAGAAAGGTGGACTGTGAATCTGGAGCCGCTTTCAGCCTCGGAAGTGTCCGAGTGTATTTCTCTACTCAAGTACCATCGTGCTGGTGGTCCTAACGACCTTCCACCTCCTCTGTCCAAGGATAGCGGTGGGTTTCTCAGTCAGTGTCCGTCTAGCCTATTTGGGTCTATCTGGGAGAAAGAGACCGTCACAGACAACTGGGGTGAATCGATAGTAGTGCCCATTTTCAAAAAGGGTACTCGCACTGAATGTAGCAACCACAGAGGTGTTAGTTTGACTCCTGTTGTAACAAGGCTTCTGGCGTCACTGATTCTTCGTCGTCTTACGATGACACGCGAAACCTTGACTCGTGAGAATAAAGCGGGATTTTGACCGGGTAGAGGCTGTGTTGACCATATCTTCACACTCCGTCAGGTTAGAGGAATGCCACATGTACAGACGACCGATAATCTTGGTATTCCTTGACTTCAAGGGTGCGGAAAACATCCAGCACCATCGACTATGATGGCTCGGCTTTGTTCCACGCATGCCGAAACACCTTCTTCCGAAACGAGTGTTGTTCCCCGTGCCTCCTTCGGAATGGCGCAAACATTGAGGTGGACAGCGTATTACTTGGTAGAAGGATGTGATAGAGGCTACGAACAGTCTAGGTGTGCTTGATGGTGTACGCCTTCCAGGATGTGGTCGCCGTGACTCCGCCGGCACTTGGCTGGAGACATTGCAAGGAATGATGGGTAATCGATGTCAGTGGCGTTCGTGCTGTCAGCTTCTTTCCAGCTTGTCTGCTTGAGCGCTTGGAGGTGTAGGCACCTTAGAATGCTTGCGATAGGTCAGCACTAGGTTCCCTCCCTCACCCATTCTTCTATTCTTTTCACTCTAAGGCTTTAAATACAAGTAGATGAACTTTATGGTTGTACGGCAGTGAAGCATCAGTGTCAACACTGATGTTGCTGTCTCTGATGATGATGATGATGACGAGTGGAAGCATGCACGTGCACAGAATAGGAAGGCAGATGTTTATATGTGAGTCGGAACGTTGACCAAGATAGCTGCTGACAAACAGCCCAGGACAGCTACAGCGAGGCATCTCGTGGACTCGAATTGCGGGGGGACGCTGGACGCCTTTTGAATCGTCAGCCATCCGAAAAGACATCATTTCCTTCGTTGAGCAGAGGCTGTGGCCAATAAGTAACTTAAATTGAATCTATCTGTCCAAAAGGAGCTGCTTTTGTCCTCAGTCATACGCTGGTAAGTCTACCAAGCAGAACTCGGACGGTTTTCTCCCTACCCCAAGTTTACTACCCCACTGTATCTCCCTTACGCTCATGGAACATGGACTCATGTAACCTTCTGTTAATTGACCCGGCCTCAACTTGCATACACACCTCAGACCATTGAACATTCGAAACTTGTCTACGTATTTCAATATGTCGCCTCATTCCCCATCCATATGTCTACCCGTTTGCATTATTTGTCCATCCGCTCTAGGCCCACAACGTAACGCAGAGGCAGCTCGCGACTTCATCTTGAAGTTGTTCGTCGAGCTCAACCCGGATCCGGACAAGATTATCTATTCCCATTTCACCTGTGCCACAGACACAGAGAATATCCGATTTGTTTTCGCCGCGGTGAAGGACACTATCCTACAGCTGAATCTGAAAGAGTACAATCTGGTCTAATGTCCCAGTGATTCACTTAGATCGGTGAGTTGATGTAATCCCAGTAGGTCTCATGCTTTCTGAATCCCGTAATCTCTTTCAACTAACGACTCAAGGCAATCCCTGTTACGGCATTCTGTGACTCGAAAGGTCTATTGTGCTAGAAAAATGAGGCTTACTTTTTCATTATGAGTACTGTTAGGAGAACCAGCTCCGAACGTAACTGGACTACACAACTGCCAATGGAATAACCGTTTTCGTTTAGACATTTAATTGGTTGTTCTTCACTTGCCCTTGACAGATGAGTTCGATTTTTAGTATCACTTTTTGGCCCGCCTAGAACTTTCCACGTGCTCTTTATAGGCAGTCTGTTCCCGGCTGCGCACACACACGCCTGTACGCGTCAGTGTTCAACAGATCGGCTGATTCGCACGTTCATTGGCTTTCTGGTTTGGCTAAGCGCATCAGGCTATCAAGCGGCTATCTCGACTCGGGTTCGCGATATTAAGAAGGCATTAAGCAAACTGTAGTCCACAACAAGTAAACACACAGGTCTACGCGTGTACAACAGCACCAGGACGCGCCATCCCGAGGTATGGGCGTAGTATGCAAACAGACATTACCAGTGAGATAGAAAGGACTTCCATAAAATAGGCGAAAGGAATCCCACATGTTTCAGGTACAGACGGATTCGATTAAAATTACAGAAGCATGAGCTTACCGGCGCATTTCTCCAATTGGGGATCCCGGTTTAACGATCACTGAGGTATCCGGAGCTTGCGTTCGGTTCTCAGTGGACATTGCCTGATGTTGACGTGGTTACCAAGGTGGTAACAACTGGGTCGAGGTCACCATATCCTTCTCGGATGGTCGTCGGTTCTTACAACCAAAACTCGCCAGTTTTATGTCGTAATTACCTGTATATTCACCAAAATACCGCCAACATGCTGTGAACCAGATTAACACTGTGGAAGAGCTTTAAGCAACCCTATGAGTAGTGTGTTACGTCTATACATTGTTATCCCCCTCTTTGGAAGAATTAGAGAGGAAACTGCTTACATCAGCTGTTTAAGTCCCACTACCTTAGAAGGGGCCAATAGCAAGAAGTTGATTGGATGAAATAAGATAGTTAAAGCTGAATGCGGGTGTCATCTTGAGCTGGCCTGGTGAAGATGAAAGTATTGTGTGGTCTGACAAGCAAGATGATGTAATTAGACTGTTATCGGTTTCGGGTGATCAACACAGATTGTTTGCAGTTCGAACTGAGAATGATGAGTCCAGCTGCATTGAACGAAGCACCTGAAGGCGCTTGGGTGTCAGTACGAAGCCAGTTCGAGAAACCCAAACCGATCAGTGCTAATACCACAAATCTCTGTGCGCTTTCGGGATTTCACGAAAATGGAACCACTATCAGGCCCATTTTATCGGTATTCATTTCTCCGTACCATTCTGGTGGTCGGCTGATACGCTAAACTCCATGCGAGGTCATTTTGCTCGGAAGGTCTTGTCGAGGCCGTGCAGGAAATAAATGTCCATCGAAGAACTGCGTCCGGCCATTGCGAACTGGTTGTTAATGCAGAAGGTTAATTATCTCCGTCTTGTATCTGAAAACTACCCATCTTTCCCAATTGCCCGCTGGGAAACTGTGATGTTGGTCCACTATTCGTCAACACCCCTGTGATTTCACCACCCGGCCCGATTGTTACTAATATTTCATAGCTATAAAGTCTGGGGTGTTTCAGCTATTCTACCCTCACTTACCAGCAAACACCATATGCTTGCTGTGCTCCTTTTTTCAGCCAGAATGAATGTGCGAAGTGAGCAGGTGGCCGGACTTGTTTGTGTGTGATGAGTGTTGTAACACGCTTTCTTTTATCTCTCCAGCAGCTTACTAGTACTAGCCTGAAATGTACGGGGTTGCCGGACTATGTCGGTCCAACATCTTGGCAGCATCGAGGACGGACGGTGAAATTGACCTCGTTCCAACAGAACTGCCGGTGAAAATAGGGGAACAAATTAACAACGGCATCAGCTGTCAGTTTTAATTACGGAAAACTGATCTTAGTGGTGCTGTAAGATGTGAGACGCCTTTTCGACTTCAAACCACACCATCGCGGAGCAACTAAAAGGCTTGAATGAACCTCGAGGGCTTTTACCATATCACTTCCCGGCTGAAGCAGCCTATCTAAGTGAGGCTGATCACTGTTGAAAACGCATGTGGTCGGAAGAGCCGTAAGGTTCAGTTGTCACAGCTATTTGGAACATGCTGGGAATTGTTTTACTGCTGAATGGCACAGCAATTACATGTGCTATTGACTACGTTCCGCGGGCGCCAGCCTGTTCGAACATTCAGCTAATTTTCACTTTAAAGTTAAGGATACCTGTTCGACAGACTGATATATTTCGACCTGAAGCATTGCTCATGATGATGAACATCTTAGAAAGTACAGTGAAAAGACATGACTGCCTGCTTACCTTTTTTTCCAAAAAAAAGACTGTCCCTGGGGTTTTGTAATGGATAACTTGTCATTGACCCCACTTGATGTATCGCGATGTGACTCTGGTTTGTCGTTTAGCCTCCTCTGCGAGTGTATCTTTGCGAAGTGTTTGCCCGTCATATTTGGGTATCGAGGTGCATCTGGACGCCCTTTTTGTCCGTTTCCAGGTTGGTTTGGTCATCTGACCACAGTCTACTGTCGCAGCCAAAGCTCCGAACTGGTGCACCTGTGTGACAAAATGCAGTGCATTGATCCGTTTGTGGAATGCAGTTCGGTTTTTCCCCATGGATTTTATTGATTCGATAGATTCATATATCTTAGTCTATCGACCTTCCTTCTCGAGCCAAGCTGTAGTTCATTCTGCCTAATACCGCTCCATAGGAATTTCTAAGTATTCCTCCTCATGTGCTGTTCGCATTTTGCTTGTTTCCTTTTTAGCTTTCCAAGTTTCCAGGACCCCAGTAACAACAACAACGGACGTGAGCCGTTACTTGGTCAGTAAACCATTAAGATTGATGTTTGTTCTCCGCCCCCTTGCACTTTGAGCGTGCAAAGGAAACACAGTCTACTGGAACACACGTCCAGCCATCCGCCGGTATGCGTCCCCTCTGGCAATTACACCTATCAATCTCACATACAGCACACTCTCTTCGGCTTTCCGTGTGCTCTAATGTAAAAACCTAGCAGCTGATTAGTTTGCCCTGCCCTCTCTTTGCTTTCGCAGTGCCGACGTGTCATCCTCCCTTCGTCAGCATGTCGTGTGTTATTTGTTCCTTTTTTTCTAAGTTTCTGTTCTCATCTTGTGTATCTTGACTAGACCAGAGTTTATTATTGTACCCTTGGCGTTTGATTTGTTACTGTACAACACACACACACTCTCTCTCTCGTGATGCTTTGATTCTGTTTTTTTTTCGTTCCCGACAAAACCTCACCTGAATCTCTGCATGTGCGCAACCAGCACGGGAACTTGCGTGCGGGTTTGCCACTTCTTTTCTCCGGTGTTTTGTCATACAACTTCAGCATGAGCCGCACCCTATTGTATAGCGATCGACCATCATACTGATACCGCAGTCTCTGATACCCTCTTTAATCACTGTTGAGATTGAGGACTTGGTTGCTTACAGGTGTGGACTGACTGAGTTTAGGATGCCTTCCAATGCCTTTTTCCTCGTTTTGGCGTGGAAACAGTTCCAATCTGGTCCGGGCGGTATTCATCCAGTACTTAACACGACTTGCCCCACGATATTGTTCATTTTTTGTGACCTTCATTTTCGTTCGTCCGACTAATACGAACCCTGTATTCCCTAACTTGGACGCTTGGTTGTTTTCATTTGCTCTGTTCAGTTAAATTCTTTCCTTTTTTTCTGTTGTTATTTTTTGCCAATGTTTTTTTTTCCAAGTGCGCTTACTAGTCCACTGGTTCCGGTGGCCAGTAGAGATTTTTTGTAAAACGCGATGGTGTCGAACAATTGGGAACAGACAAACAGCAAACTGCTTTCTGGAGTTTACTGCTGGGAGACAATGGGACTTGGTCATTCTCTCATCCATCAAATTATTTGTTAGGTTAGACGGGCGGACTGCGTGACAAGCAGTGGCGTAATGGAGAGGCTTCGTATTTTCCGTCGCAACCAGACGACTCCTCATTTTTCATTGGTGAGTCACAAAACTTAGTTGATTAATTTCGATTTCGAATCTTCGCTTGGGATTGGAGTAGCCGGACAGGGTGGATCGGTTGGCCTGTCTTGGTATATCCGTATATCGTTGACTGCAACAGCGGTTCCTCACCTATTCGAGGTCCGTCAGGCACCCATGCATTACTCCTCGGGTTGCTACGACTCAAATGCATTTATTGTCCTTAAGCTTCGCCTCATCAACTGCGTCCTAATATATGCTGCCCCTGAACGAGTGACCGACATTTACACACATTATCTACTGGCATTCACTTCATCTGTCCCGTATCCGCTAGCTGAGTCAGCAGAAGTTGCTGAGATTGTCTGTGGTAGGTTTGAGCGCACGAAGACCGGGTTAAATTCCACTCATATAGGCGATTTAAGCATAAGCCCTCATAGGGGGCGTCAAAAACACTATCGCGACTGAATGTCGACTTTGTATCAACAAGAAAAACATGATTAACCACCAGGAGAATGTTAAACGTGATCATCACATTTTACCAGTCGCTTCTAACATGACCTTCAGTGACGTAAGACTGCTTTATATCGTTTGTCTGACTCAGATGCTTGTCCACAGAATGAAACAAGCATGTGTGAAGTTCCCTCACTTTGATGTTTTCATCCTTCGCAAGTCCCGTGAACGGCTGATCACAGGGTCATGAGTATTACTAACCGGCAGACGGAGTATGCCTTGCTGGAAGGCAAATCAATGTGTTGGACTGGGCCTCAGCGGTGGCCCCAAAAATTTCAACGAGTAGACAGAGTATTCAAGGTATCCTGTTCGAATTGTGCCCCTTGCGGGACCTTCATCTCTATGGGCGATATGACAATCTCCGTCAGCCATAGAAGCCTTCCCTCAAGATGACGCCCACCCAGGTTTGCCTGGTTGACTTCAGTGAGAATGCACGAAACTTTCCGTTTGTATGCAATAGCCCCTACCCTTGAAGGAAATGACTATCGGGCTGAGAAATTTGCCACAGGATACCCTTAAAGGCGAATGGTCGCATAAAAGATTGTCGTTAAGTGTTCTCCCTAATTACTTAAGACATTTTGAAAGAAAATATATGGGAAATTGCCGCGGCTCACGTACAACTTTCTAGACAAAACTGCTGAAAACTAGCAGAATGAAGTGGAGACGTGCTATCTGATTGTGACAGTAAACTGCTCCGTGCATTTTGAAATTTCATGGGATGTTTAGCTTTCAATATGCCGGTTCACCGAATCAGCGGTTTGAGCGTCACGTAATCCTTTTAATCAAAGTAGAAAGTGGCTCTATCCTTTGGCTCCTTCATCGTGGACCTGTGCGGACTTGTTTAGTCAGCGAGAGATTGCTTGGCTGAGTGCGTTCCCCGCCAGGTGCCCGTGAGTTCGTTCAAAGGAGCGAGGGTGTTCACATCTCATAATACCGGTCTGCTGCGTGTGTGAGCTGAGCGTTATCTCACAAGTAAGCTTACACCTGGACATCTGTAATGAAGGGGTTTAGCTCGTGTGAGACCGCAAGTCCATATGTGATGGCTAAGCTCGGTCTTTTAATTCTGTTTTATCTGGCAAAGTGTACATTCATGTCCGAGTGTCTGCAGTTCGTGTATTCGAAAGCGGCGTTCAATCCCCAAGCAGCGGCTCGGCAGTACAAGTGAGATGAGTGAGACTTTGCAACTTGACATCAATTGGTAAGAAGTGCGTTCGCTGCTCAACCCTCGTGCGCTATTAAGTTGCTGACGTCCAGTAGATCCTTCGTTTGCAAGCGTGCAAGCGATAGATTCCATCGACATTTGAATGAATTTCCCGCTTGTTATATCCTCCGACCGAGAGCTTGGGCGCGAGGGCCGCGTCAGAGTTCAAGTACTTTTGCTTCATGACCCATAAGATCGGTGCCAGTTGAGATTATAAAGAAAGCACGGAACTCGACTGCTTGGGACGAACACGCTGGAACATTGTTCTTTGGAGAGTCGCTAAACATCATAAAGCATTTTAATGCTTGCCTGACTATTGGAAAATCACACCTATAGGGCAACCCAAGTCAGTCGTAAAACATGCCATAAGCGCTAATATGCAACGAAACAAGCGCTCCCAAAAGATACTGCGTGTTAGAGATGGGAGCATTACACACAAACTAGCCTCAGTTACAAATATCGTTTTGATGCGTTGCTAATGCCGCCAATAAGTAGCCATACAATGGGTTCCGGCTAATGGTGACTCGTCTTTGGATCGAATAATACCGCTTGTTCGACTTATACGATCATCTGGTTTTGATGGGGGCTCACCTGGAACCTAGCTGAATCCCTCGTTTATGATGTTTTTAAACAAATGAATGTGCTGCACCAGGCCGCCTCATGTTACAGTTTGTATTACATTTGATATACAATGTGTAGATGCAATACACTACTCTTGAGGTTGCTGAAAACACTTCGACAGCCCACGACTGGTTTCGCACTTCTTGGGGTTGACTCATCAGGTAGGCGCAGTCCCCGAGTTTTCGTCGACCTTATGTTCTACTTGAACCCAAATTAGACTGATTGCGACAAATACACTCATCAACACACCCATTTGGTTTGATCACGATCATAAGGGAAAGATTCAGCTGGATTCCAGGTGAGCCTCCCGTCAAAACGAAGTTGGTATGCAAATGGGTGTATCAGTCGAATTTCGTGCATTTTAAAAAAATAAATAAAGATCATTCAGCTGTAGCACTCTTTCGGTGCCTAGCTGCCATGCCACCCGAAGAAAGCACGAGGTCTGTGATATTGCCAGGTTGCCCAAGCCTAGACAGGGGAAGTCGAGAGGCAAAGATCGGGTTCGAACCACGGACCTTCCACGGTCAGTAAATTCGCGCTCTAACCACTGAGCCATCTCGCCTTCGTGCAGTTTGGGTTCAAGTAGATCATAGGGACGACGAAGACTCGGGAATTGCGCCTACCTGATGAGCCTCGAGAAGGGCAAAACCGATCGTGGGCTGTCGAAGAGTTTTCAGCAACCCTATGAGTAGTGATTTACGTCGAAGACCGCTTGTTCTTCGCAGATATTTGCCATCGCTACTAATGCTGTTTGTTACTGGCCCTCGAGCGATTATGATGAGGTTATTGAAGACTCAAAAGGAATTTAATCAAAAAGAAGATTAAGTTTGCCCACAAAAACATCATTCGGAAGCACTCAGACCGTTTCTCGTTCTGAAGTGTAACTTGATTGGAAGTTCGACCTGTAACAGGTCACAAATCACACAGAGCTGTAGGAACTTGTTCTTATCAATACGACAATACAATATAACACAGCAGCAGCATTTTTCGTAGCCGCTTCAAAGGATGTTGGTTGGCACTACTTACGAACGAACCTACATCAACGTATTGAAACGGAAAAGTTTTGTGTAACGGCACAGGTAAAAAAGCGAAATATCAGTACTGATTCATTAAAGACGTAAACATATTCTGGTCGATAGAAAATGTGGACAAGTGTGCTGTGCACAAACGCTACTTTGCCACTATCTCGCCTTTTCCAGTCAAATTTTTACACAGACTGCTCGGCCATCCGGGGAAACCAGTTCCTCAGCCAGGTGACTAGCCTGTTCTTGCAGTGTTTTTCTGACAACCTGGATGTTTTTCCAGCAACATTTAGCGGTCTACCGGAAAACTACCTCTGTCATTTCCGTGAAGGGTTCTTCTGAACAAGCCATCATGTGAGCCCGAGATAACTCAGTCATCCTCAGAGACAGCAACATCAGTGCTGACGCTTCAATGCCGTATAATCTAAGATAAATAAATAGAACACAAGCGCATGAAGCAGTCCGCCACACCACGCCCGAGTTCGAATCCAGAGGCAACTGCACGACCGATACCGAGCTTCACCGATATCCTGCCATTTATTTGAAAGTGAGCATTGTGGCGATCCGGCAGCTACATTACACATTGCATGCGAGACAAAGGATTGTAGAGTGCTGCGATTTGCTGAATGAATTGCTACCAGAAGATGTAAACCAGAGCTGTGCAAATTTCGCGTTGAGTCTATATTTACCTGCAATAAGATTACACGGCGTTAGTAGTCACTGCAAAGTGGGTAACCTTTCAATCAACATTCGACATATCGGACTAGGTTCCTCATCATTAAAAGATAAGTCCAGTATCTAGATGCCACGAATTCAATAAAACGGCACGGAGCAGACGAGCCAATGGCGAGCACCGACTCACTAGGATTCATTCGCTACTACTCTGTTAATTTGTTGTAATGTCATTCCAAAGTATTCCCACCGTTTTGTCAATTTTGTTCGTCTTGTCTGCTTCAATACACACGGCGATGAGCTTGGCAGACTATCCGTGTATTGTTTTGACAGATAGATCCGGAATTGAACAATTCGCAACATCGCATCACCAAACACAGGCTAATGAGCCGGTATCTGAAACCCAATAAGCTAGCGTACACATTCTGTATGAGCAACAACCACGTTAAGTGGCGCACAGCGAATACTAGCTGGTGAGAAAGCCTCCTGTAAACTCTTCCTAATCTGTCTTGTAGGGACTACCGTTTATCGCGGTTAACATCAAAGTCGTCACCGGTACTGACATTTGGGCTTCATCACCCAGTCAACGCAGTCAGGGCGTCCGCATGAGTTACCTTGGTTTACATTAAAAAATACAGGTGAAATTTATGAACCCGTAAAGTGCCAAGAAAGCAACTGTTGGATCAAGGCGCTTCAGAAAATATCATATACAAAAATAGGACAGCGCGACAGACATCATGAGGTTTTCTGCAGTTTGTCGAATTCAGTTTGTTCTTCATCACTTGAAGTGATCAGCTGGGGACTGGGAGGCAAAGAACTGCGCTTCCGTTTTCTTGGAGATTTTATCGAATGTTCTGTGTTCTCGGGAGACTCAGCTTGTTCGGTCGAAGCTCTGCGGGGGAGGCATGAGGAAGGAAGTGTGTAGCAGCATGCACTGGATGAGGATCACATTCAAAAATGCAGAAAACGACCCACAGGAATATTAACGACCATCTGAACTGGGTAACCAAGTGGACAGGAACGTGGATTGTAGTTTGGACGACCTAGTTCGGACTCCCGTAGGCTCCTCTGAATTGACTACTGTCCTCGTCTTGGCGAACAGGTGGAAAGTCCTCTATAAATCCACCAGAACTTGGAAGCTGTTCAAAGGGGCCACACTTGTGACCTCAGAATCAGTACTTCTAAGTCAGCACTCGAATGGATATAGATCAAGTACTGCCGAAACAGTAAAGGGTGCTCGCCAGTCGGCTGAAATTTTCTAAAAGTCAACGACTCATTTCATATTTCAGTCATGGCGACCGAATTCGGTCAAGGAAAGGCTTTCGATCACATCTTGCTATCGGAAATATTGCTATTCGTACGAGAGTTATAGGATTTCCCCACTGGATTACAAATGGTGCGTTCACTCATTCACCAGAACACTCCGACTGTGGGAAACAAGATGCCAAACGCTGAACACTCCATTTTTCCAATTCCAGGACTCCTGCTGTCTAGGCTTGCGCAGTCTGGCAGTACCTCAACCGTCGTGCTTCCTTCGGGTGGCGTGACGACTATGCACCGATTTTACCACGGCCAAACTATTTTACTATTACATGGAAATATGCCTCAATTTTCGTCGGGAAATTTGACACACAGCCAAGAAAAGAGAAATGAGGGGTTCTGTAACAGATTCGTGACCTGATTCGCAAACTGTAGTAGTTCGGAACTGAGCGAACAGAATGAACATTCAATACACGCAGGAGGGGATCAAAGACACTCAGTCGGAGAGAACTCATGGGTTAGAACGCAGGTTACTATGGTTGGCATTCA
>SJOL01009161.1:140016-155146 GCA_004794785.1 Opisthorchis felineus | reverse complement strand
ATATATATATATATATATATATACTAGCCGTATCATGAGAAAAATGCTGACCATGGCTACAAAACCGGTGCTTGTTCGTTGGGTCTCGCGCCAATATGCACTGTCACGAGTATATGCAAAAATCATGGGAACAAATGTGATATCAGTGTGAGCGCACACACCGTTGTGTGGCGGCTATCTGGGGGCTGTCACTGGAGTGAGAGACGTGGAAACGAAACCTAGAAACTGTACATACTGTTGGTGATTTGATGCACGTTTGCGAAATACGCACCCCAGCTACTAACCAGTTGCGTTCAAGGCAAGACAGTTCTTAGACCCCTAAACTATCGGCGATGCAAATCAGCCAGCTATTTTGCAACCCGTTTAGCTGTCAATCGAAAATGCAAATCACATTCGTGTAGAACTGGACGTGGTTCGCACACGAGAAACTGTATTTCCGTTCAGTGGCAGTATCTTGTCGAATTTTGAGACTGTGGAGCTCCTGATAGTCTGAATAGAAAACAATCCACAATGTTCATTTGTTTCGCCAACTTCTTAAGATTCTACAGAAAGACAAATCCGAGGCCTTTTATGTCTCTTAAAATGTGCATTTCATGAAATTGCCATAGGAACTCTTTTACCGTGACAGTTAAGTTCCAATTGCTCATCCCCTTGAGAGTGGACGCAGACGTGTAACAGGAGTTCAAAATTACGGGCTCACTTTCAAAGTACGTGAGACCGACGTATTCTATTTCACGTTTTAACTCACAGAAGTGTGTCAGGAATTGCGGTACTCCCGGCATCGTAACGTAGAAAGCATTTTCAGGCCTCTGCATTCGCACTCGCGCGTCACAACCACCTGCTTTGCCGAGGTCCACATCTCTGAAGGAGCAAGACTTTTTTCCCAGTTAGTACATCACAACGCCGGGACTCAATGAATCACATTTGCTGACCGCATTGACATACTACTGTCCCCCATACGAGTAACACGCCATCTTGAAACAAGAGAGATAGATCACTTTTCGGGTCTCAACGTTCGAACTGTCGGCGTACTTGTTGACTGACCGAGCTCGAACTGGTGCACTACAATCGTCGTTCAATGCCTCAGTCAGTGAGCACCAACCAGCTGGATGTATGACGTTGCGATTACCTTGGAAGATAGGCCTTGGAAGCTCGATAGGACGGCATGCTGTTTGGGTTATAACTGAGAAATGTCAGGTAAAAACACACCTGAAAAACTTACATACGTGTATGCGCACATGTCAACGGCTCAGATGTTGATCTGCCACTGAGCAGGCTCTGCGGTGACTATCCGAATACAGCCGCATGGGACAAATTTATCGGTCTGACTGGCCACTTGTGTTCAACTGGAGGTGGCTCTTCAGAATTTATGTGAAAAATCGCAGTTTGGCATCAGCGTTTTAGCAAACCGCACAAAACGTGAATCAGAATGAATAACGGAGGATACTAACTAAAGTAGTCAATCGCTTAGCAACCCGGTGTTTTTTTGAGAGTGATCTTCGCTTTCGTGAGACCGTTTGGTCTCCATCTTTATGTTCAGTGGAGGATAGCACAAACAGCAATAGGTTCAAGAAGGACGGATACAGAGGCTGAGTGATCCTTGTGAGCTGCTCTATAATGTACAGGGCTTCCCGGTCGGAAGACTTAGATTTCATCGTGTTGTCATCAAAAGTTCATCGGGGGGGCCTTGCTCGGGTATTCGCAGTGAATGGCTGCTGGTTTGGACGGTGGTGTTGAATCACTGCATTGCAACACCCCATTTGGGTGGTCCGGAGCACCATCGCCTTTTGCAAGCAACTCCACTATGTATGTGGTCATGTATATTTAAATTGAATCTTCCGAAAGCATAACCTCGTTTGGCCGTTGTGTCTAGGCGTCGGTTTGTCTGCTTGCCTTATTTAGTTGACGACTTGTCATGCCATAATTCGAATAGTTAATTCCACCACCTGAAATAGGAAAAACTTGGTTCTTTTATGTCTGTGCTACACAATTCCCATGCGTACGGAACCCAATAATGAGAGAACGCAAATGACCTCCTTTATTGATAAATACAACCATCTTCGCGGTAAATCCGACGGATTTTGATCCCTGAGAATGTCCTCACTAGATCCATTTCAACTTACCTTTCTATCCATACCATTGTATGGTTTTCCAGCACAAAGTTCGGAATTTTTGTTCTCGTTTGAACAATCACAATCCCGTCCCAAGACACTAAGTTCGGTTGGTCCATACCAAATCAGGGAAGCCTTGGACTTGAGTTCCCCTCTCATCAGGGCTTACCATCAATGCTGGTCGTGCTGGAATTTGATCCCGAATGTATGACCCGTCAAGCACACGTTATGCCGTCACTCCGCCAACGAAAGCTGAAAGCTTGTCCATTTTGGAGAACAACTGCCCAACTGCCCAAATACGGGATTGCAAGGGAGCACAGAGAAGCGATCTGTCACACGACACACCGCGCGTATTTTGCTGTATCTCTTCGGGCGTATATTATGGAACACTGTCAGATAAGTAAATAAAACAAAACAGAAGCCTTTATCACCGAGATGTCTGAAGCGATGGATATGATCGACCACTTCCGTTTACGCAATTCTGGTTTTCTGTCTTCTGATTCCAACAGATTCAGCAACTTGTAGCACCCTAACGTTCATGGTCGTGTACGCGATGTGGAAAGTATCTGTCGGATAGCCCAGCCTCAAACATATGACGGGCCATTGATAAAGCCGGTATCGACCGTGCTCTGGAATGGAATTTGAATTTGGGCGTAGTTGGCCGAATTGCTTCGCGTGTATATTTAATTATCAAATGGAGCATTTTGTCCCACCGACAAATAAAGCTGAACTACGATATTCGATAATAACAGTGTTACATTGTTCACTAGTACGTTCACAGCCATCCCTGAACTTAAGCAATAAAGTGCACGATCACGTGAAATAATTATGCAGTCATTTTCATGGGTCTTTCATAAAGGATAGCAAAGTTTTGAATGCTCACTACAGTGAAGTGATCAGTAGTGAATCCACACTCAACCCAAAGATGGTAAAAAAAACAGCAACTAGACCTTATACGGACCTTCTTTGCAGTGTGGGAATTTAACTTTACTCAGTACGCACAATGGTTGGAGTTGGTGACCGTGGAACATTGTGATTAGTGTATCGACTGTTTGTACTCGCTACAAGCACTGTTCGCTTGACATTCTTCGAATCGAACGCTATTGCAGTCGAGGCGAACTTACCAAGACGCTATCATCTTGTTTCGAGTCCAGATGTAGCAGAAAGGCGTACGTTAAATAGTGAAAACCCATTTCATCGGACAATAGCACAGAGATCATGTGTGTGTCGATGAATTGAAGACATAGAGGCCAAAGAGTCCCCATTCACCTGCCTATACGTGGTGCCACGATATTATCAGGGTTGTCCGTTTTTTCTACGCTCGTTGCTAATAAGAAGATCCTCTTGTTTTTAATACTGAAATTCGCATCTCTTGAGTTTTTGCCCATGAGCACTATCCATGATAACGTACCGCAACTTATGTGTCGACTATGAAGGCGAACGTGGACGGAGGGTTCTATCTCCTCCTGGTGACCAACAGTCCTGGAAACAATTCACTGTACAAATAACATCCAATGATGAAGTGAAACGCAGTTGTGCATCAACTCAGCTTTAAAAGATAGTAACGCCTGGCCGTCCTTGAGATCTACGCGTGGGTGGCCATGGGAAGTCCAAATTTTTCACCGATTTTTATCGGTCGCGAGTTGGGAGGAGCTATGGTTCCTCGAATCTCACCGATTTCGTTGTTCACAGAAGCGAATCCAGTTCCAGATGTTGTTTCTTGGTTTGTGATGTACAAATTTGTATAACGGCTAAAGCATTTGTGACACCTTGAATTCTGTGTGCCTTGAATTCCCACCACCACGAAACTTCCTATCACAGAGCACCAGATTAACTGTCCCCTTAAATTGGTTCAAGTCAGAGGTTGCGGCGTGTGTACAGCTTGCAAAATCCAGGCCTAGCTGTAAACGTGACAACGACGCTGTGTTTATATGTATACATTTGACCTTGAACAGGGGGAGAATAACAACAGCCTCATTGGCGCCACTGATCTCACTATCTGAAGAGAGACCGCTGTACAACAAGTAAGCTGCCATAAGCTGACTCCCGAAAACAACGCCTGACAGAAACCGTGAAAGTTGCACTATGAACCATAGTTTCATCTATCCAAGCTGATGTCATGAGCGAAGGCTGGGTGCTGAATAGAGAGAGAGAGAGAGAGAGAGAGAGAGAGAGAGAGAGAGAGAGAGAGATCACCTGGCAACCTGCCGGAGAATAGGGCCCTGTACAATATGCACGTAATTTTGCTCTGGAACTGAGAAAGCACGATCGCACGGTTAGGTGGTCTGTGTCCGGGGAAGAAGGATTGCCCATTTATTTCAAAGTAGAAAAAACTGGACTTAGCAACACTGCTGCTCAGCTACTCACGGTCGTACATTTTGACCTTCAGTTACTAGCGAGGTGGTTGTGAGTTGGAATATCTCTTGAGGTCCATGAAATCCACACCGCTGATAATTCTCAATAAGGATTAAAAAAGCAGTCGTGTGGTGCTTCCCGCGTTTTGTGGTGCAGACTTCATTAAAAGTGCAACAATCAATAAATAGGAGTAAAAACAGTGTAATTTTGTGCATTTTGAGAGCACCGGTCGACCGTTTTTTAGCCCTCATGCTTAGCCTGGATCTACCGATGCTAGGCTATTGTGGGTTTCAAACTTGCTCGCATTATTCCAGTTTTGCGTAAAATTTCGCAAATTTGTCGTCCCACACGTCGTCGGACAACAAGGCGGTAAGGTCTATGCGGTGGGTGCACACCTACCGCACAACAGCGACACAACGTCACAGCGACACAGCAGCTTTGTCACACTTCCTGATCAAAGCGGTCTTTCGTTGCGGTAAAAACATGGATAGATTTCAGACCACCGCGTGAAACTACTGACTGTTCTCGCTTCGATACACTGTAACCGGTAATGTACAATTTTTTGGCCGTTTTTTTCACTAAGCGCTCCGCCATACCGCAGTGCACTGTTTGTAGTTGTTACGATGGATGGAGATAGATCTCTGCAGCCAGTCAGTTTGTGACTTGCTCGCTTAGATAGACGGTTCTAGATCTTACAGATATCTTCAATTGACGGGAATGAGGCCCAATATTTTGTAGCTGTGTGCAAGTTCAAGATAGATGTTTTCAGACTCAAAATAATTGCTATTCCAACACAAGAACTCACTCTTAAGAAATATTCAAGTCAAAACAACCCGTAAAAAACTTGAAACTACAGAGTGTATGTAGACCAAATGTGAATGAAACTACGCTCCTTGGGGTGAATACGAACCACGAAACATGTTATATCTACCTGCTGTCTCCCACTCCAGAGCCTTGGTGTCAGCAAGGCTCAACAACACGAACACAACAGCTTTACAGCTAACAAGTGAGTGTAACAGCTGCATGGGGCCTCGCGCTATTTTGAATCGCACTTCCCACTTACCCAGGCTGTTGCTGGATTGGTTGAGTGATTGACTAACCTGGGTGCTTGCCAACTTCCCTGTTAAGATTTTGGTGGAGTTTGAGGGTCTCCGTAGGTTTCGGGCATTCTGGGATTATTTTCAGGAATCTGACCTTCCTGACAGAGCCTTTCTTGGCTTACTGGATGTTATATCTGACGGCTGTTCCCGCTCCAGTGCCTAGTGCCGGAAAAAGACTTACCGACAAAGAACACACAACAGCTTTATAGCGAACAAGCGAGTGCGAGTGCGTGAGTGCAAAAATACAACGGCCTCAAGCTATTTTATTGGAGGGGCACTGTCTGACCTTGATTCAACACTGTCTCGCGCTGTCTGGCTTTGATTCAGGTCTGTCTGGTCAGCATCTAGTGGGGTTGAGGGTCTCAGTAGATTTTGTGCATTCTGTGGTTACTTTCAGGAATCTGACCTTCCTGATACCGGATATTAGTCGAGGACGCCCACATAACGTCACACGACGGGTTCACCTTTCCATTTACGTGTGCTTGCATTCACTAGCCTGTCAATATTCTTAACAACGCTCTTTGAAGGTTTGAAAGGTAGCATGTTCTGACGCATTGTTGGAGTCATGCACGGAGTTCACCAACGGTACTTACGGACACCACCGGGTAATCCACTGAGAACCATTGAGTATCGTCTGAATTTTATTTACTCAACTGTGAGGTGAAACAAGTGTCCTATGTAGTTCAGGTGATAGAGCACCTGTCCGGCTACCGAAAGGTCGATCCGTCGTGTGCAGCCCAACAACGCAGTTTTTTATAATTGTCAAAATTCAAACCCAAGTCAATTAGATAACTTTCGTAAACACTTCGTCAACAGATAACTGTTCAGTGGCTGTCCCCATGCTCGTTAATTGATCGTTTTCAATCAATGGCTTTTAGAAAGAGATGTATGTGCATACTTTCTGTGTAACTCGATTGAAAGAAACGAAAACTGTGAATGATGATCGTGGATCTGATGTTGAGCACTCGACCATTAAGGAATCACGGCAGATTATCCGTGATTTGTGCCGTCGATTTGCCCGGAATTAAATTAAATCTGCGAGACATTGTTCAGGTTTACTTTAACCGATCGGGTTTGGGGAGCTGCACTCACTGGAAGCCAAACGAATTGACCCAAAGACTGAGTTCAGTGTAGCCACCGTAGTCTATTGGCTTCAGTTGTCTTAGTCTCATGGAGCCTTTGCAAAATACGAAGATATGGTACCGGTTTGCTTTAGTTTACTTTGATTCAAACTGCAATTTTTACTCATTTTTGCGCATAGCTCTCCAGTTTAACACACGACACACTGACAAGGTCGCTGCAACTGGTGATCAAACGTTCGCGACAAAGTTGTGGGCCTCAGAGAACATTATGAACTACGTGACTTTAGCTATATGTACGTCTCTTCTCCCCCGGTGATGTCAGACATGCACTGGATCATCATCTTGCTCCCTTCTACCGACAGTGGATCGCACATTCCAAATGTTAAAGTTAGACCTGATTAAACCAGTTTTTCGTGTGGATAATCCGCTGATGTGATCACTGGTAAGCTGAGGGAATCCATGTCCCTCTAGTTGGACTGTCAACAAGTCCGCCTGCTCAGCAATACTCGATCAGCTAAGACCAAAGGCATGGACTGTCAAAGCACAGATTAACTGACAAGTCGAGAAAGTCAATGCATCGCTTTCATAAGCCACATCCGCCCTTGCGGCGGCGCCAATGTAACGATTTTTGCAGCTTTCCTGTACTTTTTCCCGTCTGATAGCCACGCCGGAATCAGTGAGGTCGTGGCCATCTATGAAGGGAGTATACGCTATTGGATTGTCCAGAGTCTAACCACATGTTGAAACAAATATAGGAAAACATGTGGTCATGAACAAACTCATCCACGTATGATTCATCGATCTTTCTGACTGGTCGATAAGTTAGGGAATCGGTCGGCATATTGCCGATGAAAAAAAAAAACAACAATTTGAGCTGAGGTAAAAAATGGTTATTTAAATAGGGAATTGCACTTAACTAGGGTGTCAGTAAGAGGGTGCAGATAGTGCTTGGACATCCCTCATCAGTGATACTATTCTACATGAAATAACGGTTTTGTTATCAATCCAATAGAACGGATCAATCAATCAGACCATTCGTCCAGTTCTCAGTACCGTACAAAAACAGTAAAAAAAATCCTATATATTGAGGCTTGGCCTCTGTGTATAGGTGCTAACTCTTCCGGATGCTTGTCGCTAGGCAGCAAAATGTAGTACTGAACTTCGAAATTTGCTCTTTGGTCTTAACATCAAGCGTGTGAATAGTGTACAATATTGTGTGCACAGAATAGTATGTATGTATGTATATTAGTATAGTATGCATGTATGTATTACGTAGTGCCAAGCGCGTTGCAAACGACACAACATGAGTATACAGAGGTGCTGAACCGTTACTTGACAATGAAGAATATGTCCCGGTGAGAACTGAAGAGAAGGTAAAGAGGTAGGCAATTGCTGCAAAAAACCTCATGTCATTCCGAACGGTAGTCAATAGAGTTGAAGAGGTCTAAACGGCTGAACAAAATCAAACACACATGAATATCGCGTTTGATAAAGGTGTCATCCGCTAGGTTTCAACAGCATGCTTGCCGAAATCGCCCAATATGTGCCCAGCACACAAAGACAGAGAGGCTTTAACCAGGAGTCCGATCAAGCGATTACAGCAGGTTTGCCCCCAAGGTTTCCTACGCACCATATCTTGTCAACTGTTCGAACATGTTCAAACGCTGACAGCAGCCAGGAAAAGGGGTGGAACCTGTGGCACTCAACTTAACACTAACTGCTTTCATTTCGCGTGGGTTTCCGCCAGCAAGAATTTGGAAATGAGAACATAGTACTCTGTTTGAAAGTGCTTGCGCATGTGCGACGCTTTTCACAGCCCTCTAAACCTGGCAGGTTTCATCTGTTAATTGTTGGTTGTTGACCAGGTGGCCGCTGCTTTGTTCGCCGAGCTTGGAAATTGTCTTGAAAACGTTTCGTCACCAAAGAGGAGACATGATTAGTGCGTGGTTGGGTGGCTTTGAAGAATGTCATTATCTCCTGATGTGGTTGGCTAGTTCGGAGACGGTATTATCGTGAGTTCATTGGTCCATCGGTGACTAGTATTACGTTGTTGTTTGCAATTGTTTACTTTAAATAGTTCTCTCAATGACTTCTATTTTTCTCAGTTTTTCCTGTTCTTGTTGGCACATTTTCAGTTTACATTGCACAGTGGTCATATTCTCTCTAGTCTGCTCGGTTGGTTGCGCCGTGGTGTTGTCCCCTGTATAACGGATTGTTTCCTTGCGCCTTAGCGGTTAATCGGATACCCTTAACTTGGCCAGTTGGTTAGGTGCATGTTATAGTCAAATTGACTTGTTTGTTAGAGTTGGGCTTTCCTGCTTCTTCTATGAGTTTCACATTTGCTTTTTTGTGCAGTTTTAAGCTCTGAAATTCTGGAGTCTTCTGGTCCGTAGGGTGTTATAAATTTGGTTAATTTCAATACGTTTGTTGATGGCGTCTTTGGTAGAGTACCATGCTCCCATAAACTCGCGTTATTTCTCTGTCCTGGCTTGACTCAGTATGCGAAAGCCGTTCCAGTCAAACTCGTATCCTTCGTGAACTTTGTGCGAGGAAACGGACCAGAATCGATCATGTCTGCTAGCAGCAAGCTTGCATTCATTTTAGTCAGATAGTAGGCCTCCTTCCCGTTTGTTCTGCACAGTGTTTGTCATATTCACTGTATGGTGTTGTTCTTCGCCGTTAGATCCAGCCATCCTTCTCACTTTGACAGTACCGTGCGCAAGATGTGTGCAGGTTTGTAGACTATCTTCCTTTGTGTCGTCGTAAAAGTCTAGCGGTCATTTCAGCCATGTTCTCGAGGTATGAAAGTGTGATTCGTTTGCCTTCCCTTTGTGCTGTTGCGTTTGTGTGGGTGATTACCGGATAGAATCTCTCGGTTTCTTTGGAAGATATTTGTATAGGTGTTCCTCTTCTTTCATCTTGGACTCGGTTGCATTGCGGTTTGTCTCGATATGCTTGTAGAGTGTCCGAATGCAACTTTGTTTATGACCGTTTGTGTGGTTTCTGCAGCAACCCGAAATTGGGTCCGTATTCATCGTCCTTCCGTATACCTCGGTTTGTTGCTGTCCATTTAGCAATCTAATCATAAGAAAGCTTACAAATATCAGTTTTTCATCGTTTTATTCTTCCATTATGACTTGCATTCCATCAAAAACGTCCCTTAATGATTGGCTGGTTTGCTGCAGCTTATTCATTATTCACGGTCACAATAAAATGCTTCAGCTGTTCCGTAGTTCTTTCGGGAGACCGTACTTTAGCCCCCGAGAGTGATACTATTGGTTGGAGAGGAATTGTTTCTTTGGAAATCCACAGAAGCAAGGTGTGGTCCAGTCATGTGCTCTTATTCCCCAATATTCTTCTGTTGGGGTCTTGTGGGCATCCTCAAACTTTCCAAGTTCTTATTGGTATTTATTTATATTTTTTCGACATGACTGTGTCCTGAGCGACGACACGTAGTTGTGTCGTTAAGTGGAGTTTTTGTTTCATCGAAATGTTCAGGTTCGTCCATGATCACTGTTAGGCATCTTTTGTCACTAAAAAACATTACGAAGTTTCAATCCTTGGTCAGCCCGTCGGTGCTTCCATTTCTCGGCTCAAAAAGACGTTGAATGTCTTGATGCTATGACGGTTGCTACTCCAGTGAGTTTGATTTATTACCATGCACTCGTTTACAGGACAATTAATTGCGGATGTTCGGCGGCCAATTTATGCATGCTCTATTTCGACGATGTCGATAATGGAATCTTTGAAGCCGAATCTAAGGGCCTGAGTCTCACGACCACAACTTATAACCTTTCTATTGCGAGATGGGTTGTTGAACCCAAACATGACGCACGCTGGCGAATAGTGCCTCTCACCGACTTAACCCATCACAGTAAAATCCCAGCTCACGCAACTGCCGGATTACGTAATCCAATCAACAGCCCCGAACCCTACATTCTGAGTTTTCAAAAGGATAGCGCAGAATCGAAAATATTGAAGTGAGACTGCACTTTCCAAAGGTGCGAGCCCCATGAAGAAACAAATAGCCACACCTGATATTCTAGTCTGGGTAGACTACGTGGATGAATGATTCTCAACTAACAAGTCAAAAAACAATCAATCCAAGTTCATGAGTTCTCCACCACCTGTTTCGTCTAATCACAGAGTTCTATCAGTTGATCAAGCGCTTGAAACCGCGTAGTCACCTGAACAGTCACGTGAACAGACACGTGTACGTTGCACCGGAGTAAAAATACGTGTGCGTAATCAGTTACGCTTGAAATAGCTTCACGCTTGCATGCGTTTTGTTTGGGCCGCAGTGGACTGTGATAAATCAGTAACCGCATGACAGCAAACAAAACCGTTCGAATTTTAATTCGTTTGCATTTATGTTGTGGGCTTTTAATTGGTGTTCCATCAGCTATGCTCAACCGCTTTCACCTGTTCATCCGGGTTCTTAAATGTGACACTATCGTGTGACTCATCTTCCAAGCCCGACCACTAATACAGCCGCCACCCCGTCATGCTGTTAGCTTCAATGATTTCAGGCCATCCAGCAAGACGAATGATTGACAAATCTGCGTGATCCATCGTATCTGACACATTTGCTTTATCCCAACGACCGTCATTCTTCCCAACCACCCCGTGGTTTTTTACCGTGTCAGTCACCGTCCGTTAGTTGCCAAGCCGCATTAAGCTGACTTTTTGTTCCTGTCAGAACGAGTCTTTGGTTTCCGTAGACGAAAATTACGGAGAATTTGCATGACACCAAGAGGCTAACGGATGTGAAATTCCTCACTATCGACAGCTTCTAAGCAGAACGCTTCAGCGAAAAACTTTTTGTGTTCACAATGTATTTAACAAGACGGAGTGTTGGGCTGAGAACAAGTCACCTTCAGCTACTTGCATGAACTGTTTTGAAGTGTATCTCAACATGTGACACACAAGTACTGGTATTATTAGCGAACTACACTCACTTGCCTACCAATTTAGTTTTGACGGGAGACTCACCTGGAACCCCGCTGAATCTCTGGTTTATGGTGTTTTTAAGCAACTGAATGTGCTGCACCAGAATGCCTCATGTTTCGTGCAATTTGGGTTCAAGTAGAACATAAGGTTGAGGGAAACTTGGGAACTGCGCCTACCTGGTGAGCCCCAAGAAGGGTAAAACCGGTCTTGGGCTCTCCAAGAGTTTTCAGCAACCTTATGAGTAATGTATTACGTATATACTAGTATTGTTACTCTTATTGTTTTTATTGGTAAATTTCTGGCTACTGAACTTTTTAGCCGAATTATGAGACCACTATGTGTCTGAATCCTAAAAACAGATCTACCCTTTCTGAGAGGAAAACGAACCCCACAGAAGTCCGCCATGCTACTGCGCCTACGGAGTCAGTCTGCAGGCGAGCTACTCCACGCAGACATTGATTGCTCCGGGAGTAGATGTTAACAATCGGCGACGAGAGCCCCAGGGATTGAAACTGTCAGAAGAGCTGCTGAGACAGGATGACGAACCGCACCCATTAGGAAAATTTCCTTTAGAAGTAAGAACGCCTTCGGAACCAGAAAAAAACAGTGTAAACAATCCGCAAAACAGTTATGGGATTTTATGTGGGGAATCATGGTGTGACCTCCTGGTTACTTGTCAGATAAACAACGAGACTGGAAGTTTGCCGAGCTATTGTGGCGAATGTGTTTTTGCCTTGGTTGGGACTCATCCAATGCGTGCTTGCGCTGTCGGAGGATTTGAATTTAGTGGGCAAACTGCTTGGTGACATGCATTCTGAATAGCATCAGCCTGGAACGGTTGATCACAGTAACGTTCTAACAGAGATGAGAGGCTTTTCTCGAGATCCGATAAAATCCTTTAAAGATTGCTATTAAGAGTTTCTTTTGTTGTACAACTTGCGGTTTGGCGATGCTTCGTCCGCTACAATCTGACACCTGAGATCATGGGGTAAAAATGCTACGCCATTCAGCCGATAGAAAACGGACTCAAGTTCGAAGAAACGAGGATTTTTGTTTTGATCACACTCGGATAGACCATCCTCACTCTGATCCAACCCTCGATAGGAATGCGATGTAACGCCTGGCAAAACAACAAACATCCTGTGGTATCAGAAAGTCATCTTCGTAATCACTGGGTGACTACTTTGTACAAAGTACTTTTCTGAACTACTTATTACGGGATATTTCTTAATAGATTACTTAGAATAGTTTCCGAGAAATCCACCTCTGTTTGTTGAAGGCAGATGTGGCCGTTTGTCAACTGTGCCAAGTTTTGAAAATGTCAACCTCAACAGTGTCATACGGGAACTTCGCTCTCCTGTGTACTACCTCGTGAAAGGCACCAGGATCTAACCTTTTGCAGGGATTCTGTTGAGCCTTACAGTGGGCTTCAGAAGGGACGAGCGTCTTCAAATATGCCGCTCAAGTTTTCCTTCGTTATGCAAAAAGACAGAAACCTCTCATAATGCTGTTTAACAGGAAAGGTCCTCATTAAGTTTTGTGTTTACGTTCGTGGTAACTGCTCTGTATCCAATGGCCGTGGTCTTTGTAAATTATGTTCATTTCCAGAGTTGAGTTGGTCAGTGGTATATATACTTACATTTCTGAAGTGGCTGGCAAACTGGTGGATGGACAGATCGAAAAAAAACAGTTTAGTGTCGTAGAATACAGTGAGGAATAGCTCGGCATAACGGGGGCCACAACCATTGGGAAAATCTCAGCTCCACAGCTTTTCCTCATTTTGAAGGCTGATCGAAAGCCTCGGACTTCTAATCACTTGATCCATCAAGTTGCACGCTTAACATAAAAGTTTATTGGTTTGCCAAAAAACATGCGAATTTGCCGATGGCTTGCTCAGTGATCACATTGCGGTACTGACGCTATGGAATGAAGAGACGAGAGGATACACACTGTCTGGTATTATCCATCTTACAATATAGGACAAAGCCGGAAAGTATTACTGCAGGCATCAAGAAGTCAATGCCAGGCTTATGCTCTTACGTAGCAGATGCAACTTGGAGTTGGCTGTGTTCGCTTGTCTGTCAAACGAGTAAGCGTCAATAAATACATAATCACGTGAAAGAGAAGGACATTCAGGTCAGCGCATATGATTATCAAATGAAACTTTCGCCTTCTTACTGATAACGAGTCGTAACAATAGAAACCGGGTTTCAGGCTTTTCCTCGGTACGGAGGCCAGGTGGGTCATGACCAAAGGGGGGTTGCTCAGTTGAGATCCTTGAACAGGATACCTAGGCGGAGTCCTTTTGGTGAAGCACGGAAAATCGGCGTCTACACAGACCTAAAAGGCTCATCAATGTTGACAAGTCTGAGAAAAGAGCACCACATGAGTGTTGTAATCCGCTTTCTCGCCTATACATGGATACTCCGTCATTACTGACAGGGATTTACTAAGGACGGGAAGGCACGGGTGCTGTGACTAGGACAAGTTCATGGAAGAGTTGAGCAAGCTGACTGGAGATGCAATCGCCAACCTGCCACCGTAGGAACCGACCTCACAAACACATGCCGGACAGAGCATCCTCATGTCTTCTATAAGGTTACTCTTCCATTGCTTTATTGATGGTCACAAATTCCGCTGTCATTCCTGAAGGAAACCAAAATTTGAGGAGCCGAACTGTCTGAATCCAGCATTCTTTGACTCACATTTGGATTGGTCTTTCATGTCACCACATTTCACAAAGGATACCCAGCTTTTCGGCCGTAGCTGTGAAGATTTTAGCGCTCCCGGTTATATCATCCTTTCGGCAAATCCCTATTAGTGTCTAGTTGTGAACTCATGCATATGGAATGTATAGACAGTTAAAACGCAATCCAATCCAGTTTATAAACAGCAAAAGCCCAACTTTCTGTAGTCCTCAGAGTTGCTGAAATTTCTGCACGTTCGGCTTGCCGATCATGTCCTTCAATTTGTGACTAGTTGCCTATACTTTGTCCGATGTAGTCTGTTGGATAACATGAACACTGAAACATCGCGACAAAATTCATACGTTCGTTCATACGACCATAACCTTTGCTACATGTGCACTGCCGTTGAAGAGTGTCGTCCATGTGGAAAACTTAATTGAGGCTCACTTGAACATCAGTTTATACGTATGTTGTGATAAAACCTCCCTTGCCAGTTAACTTTATGTCAAATCTCTTTTTAGCTGTTAGAGGCAGTTCTGAATGTAAGTTACCTGAACAGAACTATCCAAGCGAACGTTTTGAAAACCTACTTCAAGCTTAGCCTTCCCGGTACACGGTTAAATGTCATTGTTCACTGATGTGACGGCTAACTTCCTGTCAACCTATTATGGCACATAACCTTCTATAGGTCCGTGTTACTTTTCATCGCCGAAGGACAATGCCATCCTCATCCTTGCCACTTCCCGCGAGACAGTTGCTCAGAAATTCAACCCAAGTCGACTCGGGACCAAGATTTTCACCAAATATTATCACAATGAGATTGGGAAGGCGTCAAATTAAAAAAA
>SJOL01009161.1:123185-135613 GCA_004794785.1 Opisthorchis felineus | reverse complement strand
TATTATCACAATGAGATTGGGAAGGCGTCAAATTAAAAAAATTCAAAATTCCACGCCTTCAAATGTTGCAGTACCTTACCTCTCAATCGCGTATCTGTTTTAGTTGGGGACTGAGAAGCAACCAGCAGAAGAATGTTAGGAAGCCGGTTCGGATCGATGACAGACTGAAACCACCCAACCAACGCGTACGACCCCGCGACCATTATTACTGAAACGATGATTGCAGTAAGCTTTGGAGCAAGTCTCAAAATATTTCTGGAAATTTAGAAGTAACTTACACCACTTAGTTAACTAACTAAGTCAATCAATTAAATTGTACCAATTTATTGTTTGTCGCAGTTTTATCAGTTTTCCATGAAACGGGAGCTTCGACAAGCTTGAATGTTGCACACACTGAGGTAGCTCCATTTCTGCAGGCACTGTACCTGCTACACAAATGTGTTACGAAAGTTGTGTAGGAAATGTTTCTTTTTTACATTGTGAAATATTGCCGAATCCGAGAAGGACTAGAATAGATTGGTTGGCAAATAGACTAATTATAAATTCTCCTAGTTAAGAGACTTAAAACTGGATGCTGGATATCGATTTCATGCTAGGAAATAAAAGCAATTTTGTGGTGGACTGTGTAGAAAAGCTAAAGCAACTGCTCAGCTTTCTTTGCACTGAAGCATTCAGGTGACCTGACGGAAGGCATTAATACATGGCTTTGAAAAATTGAGGCCTGTTCAATTCATTATCCAAACCGACAGGTTGCTACATCCAATTACTAAGTCGACCGAAAGCTAACGGATCACTTGTGGTCGATTAGCGGTTTGTGCTGTCAAGTCTGCCAACTCCTCGAGTCAATCAGTTTAGCATCGTCTAGAAAGGGTGCAAATACATTCTTATTTCAATTCTTACCAACTTGCTGACCGGCGACGTACTCTTACTTTGCATAGGCGGAATTAATATTCGGGAAAATGCAGGTGTTTCAGAAAATCGTGGTAGAATGGTTTGCAAATACCCTTGCTCAGCATTCCTCATCCATAAAGATGGAGTTTTTTAATCTTGTCCACGACTGAGTGGTTGGCCAAGCAGAACGCTTCCTTCGCTCCGAGTGGCCGGCCACTGACAAACCTATCTATCGATTGTTCGCCTCGATTCAACTTTGATAATCCAGACTCTGACTCACTCCAGTCACGCGTCTTGTCTGCTTTACTATGACGTTTCAGAGTCATGCACCCAGGTAACACCAGGGCTTTGACAATAAGTTAGCTCTTGCGTCTGGCTGAAACGGCTCACACACGAGCTAATCTGAAAATGGCCAGCGGTGTCACCATGTGAACATCTGTGCAGTGTGTCCACTTAGCGAGTTGCGCGGCTTTCACAAAGGGGCGCATGTTGTCGTGCCCACACTAAGATATCTCATCCCTCAGCATATGCAAACTTCATCTCAGGAAAATGCAATATTGAGATTGTGTTTGGTGCATCCCAAAACCTGATCAGTAGATGTCCTCAAAATAATCCTACGTCACCCACTGATGAAACCAGACGTGTAAACAACTTTCAAGAAGGAGGCCGACAACCACTTTGAAGGCACTGACGTAGGGATTCGATCTCCAGTCGTCAGGATGGAAGTCAACCACTAGGCTACTAGGGCGTTCCAAGTGAAACGGTGAGGAACTAATACAATGACTGAGCTTTAGCCGATCGAATGTAAATCCCTTCGTAAAACTCCCGCACTGTGACCATGAAACATCTGGATGAAAAGCACTACACCTTAGGAGACAGTCGACGTCATTTCTGCAAGTTCACTGATTTCATAGTTTTGGAGCTTTCATGGGAACTTTGTCTGTGAAAACATGTGAAAAGCAGAGATGGAACTCAGACATCCAGAAATGACAGTACGCCGTTGGCGGGTATCTGTACTTGCGGTTATAGGAGAGGCTGTTTTTGTGCGTTAAATTTTCCAAAACAATATCTTAAACAATTGGAGATACCTGTGGAAGTCATGCGAAGGACGAACAAAGCTTATTTTCTATAACTGGTCCACCTCTGTCACACACCTCTGTCTTTAAATAATTCCACATGAACTTCATACGTGATTCCTAGCATCACAGAAATTTCCGATGTGTCAACCAAGAGCGTTAGTCACAGTGAACTGTATTTTTCACCACTTTCGTTCTTCTCATGATATCTTGAACACATCTCCTGAAGCCCAACCTCCGATACGATAGATATCACTGATTTTTTAGCCCGAAAAGCGTCAACTAGAGATCAATAAAAATGGAGTTCCAAGAAAGCGCTCGTCTAATGCAGGGGTGGTAACTCAGGATTTGGATTCCTGAACAGAATCTATCCAGAACAGAGATGATATTGCATCTACGTAAGCCAAGGTACAGATGACCTTTAGTAGGGATGCTTACGCAGACGGAAACGGCCGGTTTTCCTGCCTGCCACGAAGTCGGCAGCAAAACAGACGCAAATCATGAAAAAAAACTGTCAGTACACACGATTCGGCTTTCTCTCCTTTTGTCCGAAGAGAATGGGGGAGTCGTAAAAGTACGTCGAACGAAGAATGAAATAAACAAAGGATGCAGATAAGTTTCCCGTTAAAACCAGTGTTATTTACAAGTGAGTTTACGTCACCAGTCATGTTGAATGGAGTTCACACAAACCCATACACATTGTGGTTAATAACGGGAGTGAAACTTCTGTTCAAGAAGCATAATTGTCAATTTCCAAGCGAAAAATGTGAGCAACTATGCACGTAGTTCATCCTACGTCCTTTGGGTTGTCAAGCTGTAAACCATACAGCTAATAAATGTACGTCCGTCAGTTGTGTCTCCAAACACTTTACCCCCTTCACAGCTGTCTCATACCTGGAAAACCGGTAAAAATTATAGCGATAAATTCCGTCTCTGTAAGTCATCAGGACAAAATGACTGATTTATGGCAGCACTTGGGCACAATATTCTAAATCAGTGAACACGTTTCGCGTGACAGACTCGGATAATGGAGATTTCCTTCGTGACACCATCTTTCAAACAAGACTAGACAACGGTCTGATGTAGACGAAAAAGACCAGATTTCTTAGAAAATGGGAAAAGCTATAATTCGGAGGATACGATGGTGATTGCCATGTTATTGAGCAATAGATCAACAAGGTGAGGACGACTTTGATGCATCACAATAACTATCTGTTTCATACCAAAGGTACCTCTTCTCAGACATCTTTTAGAATCTATCGGAGCACTAGACATATTCAATAAAGTCCATTAAAGTCCGTTATTATCCCACCCAGCAGTATGCATCTCTTTGCATCCTGAACGACCTTGTATAAAAGATTTCCTTGCCAGACTTCTCGATTAGCGCTTATCCCACTCTCGAACACTGAGCCCTTCTAAAGCTTTCTAACTTGTTTACGGTTTTTCGTATATCCCAGTCTGTTATAGCCATGATGTTTCCCTCCAACCTCTCACTTAAAGTATTAGGTACGAGACTACTTATGTTGAACATATTTCTGTAAATGGTTGGTGGGGTTGGAAGTTTTGTGAGTTTTTCTCCAACGGAGACCTCGTCCTGGGAATGAAGCAAATCTATGCTGATAAGCCAAGAAGCACTTTACAGCTCGTCCATCCTTATTTGTTATCGGCAGTGGTACACATCTCAACGGGGTTTCGAACCAGCGACATTCGGCCACGAGCGCCTGAACAGTAGTGTGATTGCCTCTCACTCATACAGAAACCACATCACGTGGTGACGTATTAACTGGCTCCTCGAGTAACGACTTCTCAGGTGAGAAGTTGCACTCATTGTGTGAATTTATTCTTCCTCCGCGCTATTTGTAGTCGAGGCGATCTGAGAATTTTTTCATTGAGGCTTTCTTCCTGCAAGTGAACCCAACCTGTGCTCAGAGGAAGAATGAATCACGACGAGTGAAACTTTCTTCTGAGAATTTGTCACCTGAGAAGCCATTTAATACGTGACCACGTGCCCCTGTGATTTGGACCCCGTGATTGAAGGATCAGTGGCGCTGTATCCTGTCTAAGTGAGAGTTAATCACCCTACTTATAGACCGCTCTATTAGCGGAGCGGTTGTGTTCAACCAACCAACCGGAAGGTCCCGGCTCCGAAACTCTCTGAGTTTCGTGACATGTGTTCTGCTGAGGATTCCCAGCAAGGATAAAAGAGCTACACAGTATTTCACGGCTTTTCAGCATAGATTGAATTCACTTACTGGACAAAATCTCTATTAGGAAAATATTGCTGCAGGCCTGATGTCCCCATATACACCAGCGAAAAAGATGCCCCCTCTTTGTAGCCCACGGCCGCAAAGAGTGGCACTTTCCCAATAAATGCTTATCTCCGGAACTAAATTCCAGATGTCAAGCGGGCCATTAGTGCATTACCCAGTGAAGATTCCGAATTTCAAATGGCCTCCATGCACGGCAAAAAGATAATTCCAACCTCACTTTTGCCAAAGATCAAGTGCCGTTTTCTTTGAGAAGCGATCCAAAAAACTTAGTAACCTAAAGCGTACAGTATTGAACAGTACAGTACAGAACAGTACAGACCGTCGGAAAGGACCTCCTGAACATCTTTGTGAGGAACTCTATAAATAAATAATCGTGGAAAAAGATGTTTGGGCTTGTATACAGCTGTTACTCGAACAGAAGGAGGAAAACGCCAGGATGCGGTGATGCAGGCTCAGTGCTAGATGTACATCAGAACAAGTGCGACACAGAGCACCATCATGACCTGATAGAGGGGAGTGATGCACTTTGTATTCAAACTGAAATACGCCACAGCAACCTACCTTGGTGTGCGGAACGTCACAGTGAAGGTAATTTATGCTCAAATCGTGCATGTCAAGCGAATCTGTCCTGTGGACAGAAAAGATCGTCAGTAGTAAACAGAAGCGTGCAAACGCTGCTCCCTGAGGCTCAACCCAACCCACTCATCCAAGCACGAAACTGACCAATCAGAGTAGGACAAAGAATGTTTCGACCTTGACACTAATCGGCACGTGTTCCTTGTCGGTGTGGCTTTGCTCCTGCGGAAGGTTGTCTGACGCGGCTAAAACTTTGGGAAATAAAAGCGTCGTGTTCTTACCCAAACACTACACTAATCAAATGCCACACACAAGTCGTACAGAATTCGGGACAGGTACTCTCAAAACGGGGAGGTAAATGGATAAAAAACTCAGTTGCCTCAAATACATCCCTTATTTGCTGATACCAGGACAGACCAGGGGGAAGTTTAACTCCGAGATGTTTGGTGCAATTCATCTGCGCTGAAGAAAAACCGTTGGTAATTTTGGGATGTGTGGCTACTTTATGTGTGAACACAATGTTGACACACTTGATTGATTTTCCACTGGAGGAAATATCATGCGAACAAGAGCGTGTGGCATTAGTGTCCTGTTGAAGCAATCTATAATTTAGATGCTGGATGATGGCGGGTTTTACTTAATTTAGAAGTGGCGAGGAGTTGGGAAGTCTTGTACACAGAGTCAAACATACATGCTGTGAACAAAATGACAGGGTTGTTGGTGGAGACTGGAACCAGTGACCTCTTGCTTACCGGGCGTGTTCCACCGAGTGAACAACCGCGGACAGTGCCCGACGTCACACATTTGTATGCGAGTTCCACGCTGATTTGCCACACCCCTGCCTAATGAATCAACAGTTTATGTCCGTCAGTGCCATTGGCTGGCATTTTTGGTTGCTTCCACATGAAGCGAATCCGTGTGAAACTCAACGACACATATGCGACGTGGGGCATCGTTCACCATAGCTCAGTCGGTGGAGGACTGGTCTGGTAGACGCAAAATCACGGATTGGGGTCTCCTCCAAAGACTCTGACTTTGTGTTTGCATCATACGTGCTTAGGTTCATGTTACATGAGTCTTAGGGATGCAAAAGAATTCTGTAAAGAGTGAATAGAGAATGTACTAAAATGACTTTCAGACACGCCACAGTTTTACATTCATGGTATATCTATCATACCCAGTCTGAATGTACCACTTGTGTCTGTTGAAATGGTAACGTAAGAGTGACAGAATATATCACTGCGTGTCGGCTTCAAAACGCTTCCTTGGTCATGTGAATTTAAGGTCTTCGGAACTAATGCGTACGATATGATTCGACCTTCTGCATCCCTCAGAACTCCGGCAGAAGTTTGGCAAATGCGTCCGTAGTTGAGCTTTTTGTTTTGCAAGCCAATCAAAGTATGTTCTCAGAGTTGCCTACTGAGGGTCGCTTGATACCGAGCGTCCACCTACGTAACACTTCAAGAAAGATCAAATTATGTGAACTACGGTGGTATTTGGTCGAATCGCCATAAGAAGATCGCTTTGTATGGGTTTAATGTTCACTGCCGTGTATCCGGTTGGTGATGTACGATACGACTTATAGACAGTCAGAAGTTCAAAAGAGGTACGGTATTCGCACATGTGTGCAAAGATACGCAGCTTGCAGCAATATTTTCAACACAAGTGGACGTAGAGCCTTTTATGAAAAGCCAGACCTTAGACGGTGAACGAGGAAGTTCTGCCTTAAACTGTCCGGGGCATGCAACAAGGCGTAGAAATTTGTGACAAGAATATAGAAGGCGTAATTCAGTGTCCCAGTGACCAAGTACCAGTTGGGGACTCTGGCAAAGTGACAGTTGTAGAAGGTCATGTAAGATGTGAGGAGATATGTAGAATCGGCTTTGTGTAGTACAGGATTCGAAATCATGGAGATTGCGCGTCTATATCACATCGCTGCATATCAGAAATAACTGAGAAGAATTGTCTTCGATCTGTTTTAAAACAAAGACGACGGTGTATCTTTACACACAAATAATTGTTGCCAATCGACACAACAGTCATCCATTCACAGAAATATCTGCTTGATAACTCAGCCAGTCCTCCAAATTGAAACTCCGCCAATGTACGACGAACCTGAGTTTCATTCTTCCCCAACTGACGTTTGTTTTAAACGATGGTTTCGGTGTGAGCTCAAATGACCATTCAAATCTCCAATCTGTGGCGCGCTGCCTGAATACGCACTCAACCAATAAACTTCCCTAATTCCGGGTCATTTTGTTCTGATTGCCCACGAAGATAGAACATACTGTTACCAGTTTCTAGGCAGGATGCAATGTTGAAGGAAATAGGGAGTTTGTGGGTGCACACTAATAAGCCATGTGGTTTACGGCTTGAAAACCGAAACGACCTAGTAGGATGATGATGTACGTGCCTGGTTCATTACTTTTCGCTTTTGGAAACCAACAATTAGGCTCTTCGAATAAACCTTTCTCCCCCGTAGTCAGCTACAACGTGCATAGTTTGTGTGAACTGCATTTAAAGTGATTTCCATACCTAATGACCGAAGCGGAGAACTGCCAAATCGTGTTTTCCAGGTGTTTTGTTGCCTCCCATACTATGATGATTTATGTGCATTTTGCCTGTTCTAATTTCTCACTGGCTGAAGAATGCTTGCGTGCTGGGGTCAGTTTAGCAGTCTAATTAGGGACATATTAGGCAGACGAATACGGGATAGAGGAGAAAAGTTTCATGGGAAATTTCACAGTAAGCATATAATAACGATGATGTTGACAGTAGACTTCTGAATGACAAACGACACATTTTATCAGGTATGTGGAGCTCTCTGTACTTTAGTTGTCAATAAAACATTCTTGAAAATGCTAGTTTGCTGAAAGAGAGCCAGTTACCTCTGGCTGGCTAGTCAAACTTTAGATCAGGTAGGTTCCGAGTTCTACTGAGCAAACTCCATTTCAACTACGCACTAATCTTGACTGTCTTGTTCATTCTCACGAATCCGACGTTTCTGATCCTTTCTACCCTTTCGGAGTCTTGTCTTGACCGGAATGGTGTTCCATTTAATTAACGAAATAAAGATGGTTTGTTCACATTCATATCACTCTCGTTTGAACAGTCGTCCCTCTGTCTGGACGTAATTATTCCGGTGAGTCCACACCAAAGGGGGGGAAGCATTGGACTCGAGTTTCGCTCTTATTAGAGCTCATCAGCAGTGCATATCCAGTGGCCGTGCCGGGATTTGAACTCCGGACATCTGACATGCTCCAGGCGAGCGTGTTACCACTACTCCACCAGCGCACGTTGGGTATGCACTGCTGAAGAATCCTAATAAGAGCGAAACTCGAGTGCCGTGCTTCCCCCTTTGGTGTGGACACACCAGAATAATTATGCCAGGACAGGAGTGACGTGAATGTAAACAATACATGTCACGCAAGCCTGTCTCCATCGACCGTCTCTGAAATTTTCCCCCATCGTAACCATGCCAAACGCCCTTCCTGGTTTCTTTAAAATCCTCTTGTTCAACGTGCTTCCGAACTGGTGTCGGCCATTCCCTTCTCACTTTTTCCGTGGTTGCAAGTGCCTTTGCTCATTCAGACACTTCTAAATAGTTTTGAAACTCCACACCAGAGCCGACCTTTTAGCCTTTTGTTTTTACCGACGGACACTGGAACTGCCTGCCACACTGTGAATTTTCACCCTCTAATAACCATTAACTCTTCAAAGCCTCGTTTACTACGTCCTTGTGCTTTACACAGTTTTATGCACTGGAGCTTTCATGCCCGTTAACCGGTTACCTTGCCACAAAAAAACAATAACTGGATACACTCACTAAACCTACGACAAATGATTTCCTTTCACAAAGGCTTCTTCGCTTAGCAATTTTATCCTATCAAACTTGAGTTAACTTAAACTGCAGCCCGTGGGCTGTCGTTTAATAGGCTATCTGTAGTGGGGCTCTTTCCAGAGGGGTGTTATATATGCTGCTGTATATGCTGAATGCTGAATGCTGAATGCTGGAGAAACGGCGAAGAATGAACCTGATAGGAGTTGCTTGTGCGAACACGGCCACTACCATCAACCTCCAAGTGGCTCAGAGGAAGAATAATTTCACAAAATCAGTAAAAAAAACCATCCGAAAAGTCACCACCTGAGGAGTCTGTCAATACTTCACCACGTGATGTGGTTTCTGTGATCGAAGGATGAGCACCACTACATCCTGTCCAAGTGGAAGCCAATCGCACTCGTGTCCAGCCACTCATAGCCAAAGGTGAAGTGTTTAACCCCTAACCGGAAGGTCGCAGGTTTGAAATGTGTACTACTAATGCTTCTCTGCTTTTCAACATAAATTGGTTTTATTGACAGGGCGAAAACTCAGTCGACAACTGGAGAATTTCATGAGCAAAATGACCGGATGACCAGTAGTGCATATGTCGACATGTTAGACGGCTGGTGTGGAACAGCCGACGGACGTCAACCGACATCAGAGCACACGCGAGGAGTGGGATATCCGAGTGCTAGAGGAGGAATGATTGCCCAACTCTATTGTACAATATGTTTTACTACCAAATCCAAGGTGATGTTGGCATCCCAATGGAGGATGCTTCCCTTTTCTGAGAGCTGAGCACTAGTGAATATCCACTAGGACGTGGTTATTTTAAGGGGTCCATCGTTTGGCTTTTGTATAACACCATCAAATGACTCTGTTTCCAAAGACTTTTGGGCTATATGCTAAAAAGTGGTCCAGCTGGCGTCATTCAAAGACCCAGTCGAATCGCTCTTTGAATTGGCGTTCACATCGTTCTAGTTTGAACAGTCCTTCTCGTGTCCTAATGTCACTATTCTATTAAGTTCATACAACTGGGGGAAGCATTAGACTTGAGTTTCGTTCTTGGTAGAGCTCACGAGCAGTGCATATCCACGGCTGTGCCATCGTTTAACCTCCGGATATGTGACTTGCGAGGCTAACGTCTTACCACTGTTCCACTAGCGCAAGCTGGACGCACCTGGATTATCAGGTCCGAAAACGCAAACGTCTTCGTGCTTGGGCGATGTGATTGGTTCGTCAGACGGCTCCATGTATTGTCCCCCGCCAGCTCATAAGAAAAGACATATGAGGCTAGTTAAAAGCGTATATACTCGGCTGTGAACGTACGGCCGCCCTGTGCTTGACATTACCACATGTCGTTTGTCAGTTCACGTGGAAGTCTGATGAGATGCGGTTTGGCAGAACTGAGCGGGCAGTTCGTCAACCATAAAGACATACGACAAGAAAACAACATGCTTAGCTATCGTGAAGGCAGTACTCATCACACGTGTGCCTCCCTTATGCTCAGAAAGATGCGGTTTCAAGTTACAGACCAACTTGTTGCTGACTACCCAGAGGTAACGATTTTAACCTTCGAGTCCCTTAATCACAGTTCACATCACGTGGTCTGATTTTGACTGGCTGTTTGGAGGACGTATTCTGAACGGTGGATTAATGCAACTTCTGGGACATTTTCCTGTCTAAACCGACTGAGAATGTTTTGTGGCTGAAAGAATAAATAATTACGGTCAAAAGAACATTCCCAAACCGTTTTGTCTTAAAATCTAGCAAAATGGGACGGCGCCGACGCTATTAGCAGACCGCTGAGATATCCATGGGAAAACTGCGAACTTCCACACTTCCCAAGGATTTCAGTGTGGTACTGTCAATACTGCAAAATTGCATGGCTAATTGAGGTGAGACATTTGTCACCGACTTCTGTTTTTTACCCACTGAATATTTACCAACGCATCTCTAAGCTTAATGTCTGAACCACCTAATTGCTGTGTCACAAATATCAAGGGAAGACACATAAGTTAATGCCTACATTTTGTTATAGTCACACATAGGTGAGTCACATCCATTTCAGGATGAATCACATCTGGACTTGCGTGGCAGGGATGGGAACCGAAAAGGTAATGGATGGGTGAACAGTCGCTCAGAGATACGTTCCAGAGCACCTGGAACAATACAGTAATAACACTTCGCATAAATTGAAGGTGTTAGTTACAGTTCGCCGCAACCTTCCAAACTCATACCTGACCGATGCGTAATCTAACGGCCAGACAGACGTCATACCATTTTGTGTGATGTTCCAAAATGTGTTAATTCTAATATATGTATATCCGCGGTGAGATTTATGGCTTTATTGGTGGCAGTGGTTAAGATACTTTGTGCATTACCATGATAAGATCTGGGTTACAGCTTTTCAGCTTGATTGATTCGTTCAATGACGTCATTGGCCGTGAGTCTTTTGGTCTGCTTATGCTTATCGACCAACAACAGTCCCCAGTTGCCACAACCACCAATCAGAAATGTCCTTGCACCTGTTTCCTGGTTGGTTATTACTACACACTGAATGCCTGTACGGTTTCGTCAAATCACTAAGCCTTCTGCCAGTATCATCAGCCTCTGTCATCTCCTGGGTTCACGTAATTAAATTTACAAGATTAATACACTGACCCGAACGAAAAAACTGATGTTGGCTGCCCTTGTTGTTTTAGAAAGTGAGAACTTCGCTTGGTATATTTCAGGATACATGATGTTGAGGGTCTAGTCCAAACTTTCGCGTATTTATGATCCACAAAAACAGCTTTATTCATGTCGGAACATTTCCTTTTTCTATCATTCCATAGCGCGTTGACATTGTCAACAATACCTGCTTCATTTCCACCTGGTGGTTTTTTCCATTGCGCTTGAAGTGGTCAACGTGGGTTTCATTATTTTGAGTTGTCATGTTATCTGTAAGAAACAAGGGGAAACGGGGCATTGTTAGGAGGCCAGGTACCAAGCTGTAGCAGATACCTAGATAGGGCAATAAATGACGGAATTAACTTGGGATTGATTTTTTAATTTGTAATGAATTTCCTATCGTTTGAAACCAGTTAACAGCTTCTACGGAAATAATGCTGATCTGCGATACGTGGACGATATCGATCTTGTGTTCCGCAAAGGAAGAAATAATACTTTGACCTGAGTCGTCTGACTACCTGGTATGTGTTTTGCACCCGAAAATTGTAAATTCGTGCTCCAGGGTGCACAGACGTTGAACACATCACCTGCTCTTCAAGGCAATATGTTGGAGTTCGCGGGACTCTCTACTTACGCCGGGCGCTGTGGAAATTGTGGGGATAGCGTGACAAATGAGATCGGTGCGTGAGTCTTGAAAGTAGGAATTGTGTTGCTAAACTTCTCCATTTTCGTCGTTCACAGTTTTCTGTGCTGTCCGAATGTGGTTTCCACGATTGGGGGGTCTAAATCAACCTCGGAGTTTGGATCATTGATATCTGGAAACCATTTTTGATAGAGGCAGGGACTGCCTAATATGCAGTTGTATGACTACCAAGAGTTTTGTCTTTGGTCGGAATTCATAGTGTAGCAGATCGAATACGGATAGCATTTGGCTTGGTCGAAAGGAATGCAATATATTGGGGAAAGTATGGATGTTGTGGGGTACCATCTGGCTTCCAGAATCGGATCCACTTGACCCTGTCTGTGCTTGACTGGAGACACTTCGGGACGTGGCAACAAACTAATGTGGCCAGTTTAGATCTTTCGAGTGACGTCCCGTTTTTATCTTCTTCATACACCAGG
>SJOL01009161.1:10529-118672 GCA_004794785.1 Opisthorchis felineus | reverse complement strand
TGGGGTACCATCTGGCTTCCAGAATCGGATCCACTTGACCCTGTCTGTGCTTGACCGGAGACACTTCGGGACGTGGCAACAAACTAATGTGGCCAGTTTAGATCTTTCGAGTGACGTCCCGTTTTTATCTTCTTCATACACCAGGGCCTTCTTTACATGAAGCGAAGTGGTCGCACGGTCATTTACTGGTTTATCTTAAACTGTATGCTTCCCAGGACTTTGCGGAGAACCTGTCCTTGCGTTTCTGGAGATCTCGACAACTGCAAGTGATATAGGTGGAAATAAACGGAACAGATAAACAGAAGTCCTGTTTCTATTGTTGACAAAGCCTCTGCCGCACGATGACCTTGAAACGTGCCAGATCCTGTTCCATGACGAGCAGGCATGGTTTGCCAAACTGTAAGCTGAGTTACTGACACATTTGACGTCACTGAGTTTGACCATTCTGAAGCAGTTTTTTGCTGGTGAATCAGACGTCTGAACTCGCGAGAAAAAACGCATTTCTGTCGTCAGGGTGAGTCAGAATGACTGTGTGGACAACCATCTATATGCTTCTTCACCCTATTCTTGAACAAACGATGTCAATTATCAAATCAAAACATGTTTATAGACTATGTCCACGTGCCTAAAAGTCACGTGTCAGCACATACAGACAAGGACTTGTTTTTTTGTGCGCATAGAGTCTTCATCAATCTCATAAGTCGTGTTGTACCGAGAAAACCGGTTGATTCTATGTTGGTCTACCCAGTCAGTTATTTACTAACAGAAAAATTACTCCTTGTAGTTCCTCTGTTATAATTTTTTCTTTACTGAAGATTATTTTAGTGATATATCCTCCATATCGTTCATGTACTGTTCCACATGAGACCCCTGATGCAGTTGTGTTTGTGCCAGCAGACCATCTCGACAAAGCTATGTTTATGCAAGTGATCAGAGTAGCTAAGTCCAATGGTGGGAGTCGCACCAGAATATTGGGGTGAGCGAACCGACGGCAACCATAAAGTCCTTGATCCCATTGTGGCTTCTCACTGTTCTCCTGTGGTTAATAAGCTGATGCGGTTTGAAACAGGCATACTGGAAACAAGAACAAAATCTCAGACCTCCATGCTGCGCAACGGCTGTGCTCAGTGGGGGTGTAGAGGCCTCCTGTGCCAAGTAAATGCTGACATACTTTACCATTTGTCCCTATCAGTCCTCAGACACCGATGATCGAAAACTTAGTGATATTGGCTGTCTGAGTAGGCCAAATCTCGCTATCGTATACTAATGACAAGCGCATGGAAGCATTTTGTACGCATTCTCATGACCTGACAATAATGCTGGGGCGGATTAACAAAGGACATAGCCTGCCGAATTCCAAGCTGATTACAAATGCTTTTGTTTGCCGGTTGGTCCCTCATCACTCAGATGTTGAATATTGTGAAACAGCCCCCCCCCCCAGATTAGGACTTCAGCATAAGTGCGAGCGCATTGTTAGGTTAGGATAATCTGTGAAGGCAGCTGTTGCCCGGAAGGAGCAAAGTGTGCTCCAAATGCAGATCGGATTATTAAAATTGTTCAAGGCGTGTAGTACGACTTCAACCGTGTTACGGACCGTGAAACTATCGTAAGCACACTCTAGCTCATATGATACGTCACCTGGATTCAGCTTTACATCCTCAAAGGATGCGTTATCAAGGACATCTATCAAAGCTTCATCCATAGCAAGGTTGAAAGGCAACGGGAATAGCGGATAGTAGTTTCGCACCCCTCTTATGCTGTTGAAAGCGCACAAAAGTTGCCTGAACACTCCAATGTGACTTAAAGCGTGAACGCCAAACTAACAGATGATTTGATTTGACAGGAAGCGACCCGACCAATTGAATCAAACACCTCCTCGATATCGACGAAGATGAAAGTGATAGGAACACGTTTAGTAGCCAAACTGAGCGTGTCAACCACAATGGCCTGTCCTTCTGAGTCACCTCACAGAGTTGGGTCGATGGGGTCAAGCCCTCCATAGACAAGGACCGCGTATCTCATGAGAAGGAAGGGACCTAGTTAACGTGGCTTGTCAAGCTGCACCAGTGAGATCACCCGCCAAGTATGAAGAGCGATTTGGATACCACGGTCTAAGATGGCCGCAGCCGGAGTGTTTTTGCTGATCGCATTGGTCTGTCGGGGCAACCGGAGCTCGTACTAACAGCGTGACATTGACTTGTTTACGAAAGTTCACAAATATCAAAGGAGAGGGTCCGACGGTAGAACAAATAGATAGGTGAGGAACCAGCAGGGCAGCCAGCGCCTCGATCAAGCCATAACGTACCTACCCGGTGCCAAGACCGAAGTGTGAGAGAGAAGCTGCCCGGAGCCTTTGAGCTTGATTTAAAACACAGACTGAAGAATGAACACAGCGTTTACGTCCCATCGAGAACCGGTTACTGTTTCCCGTTCCTCCACCTTTTGGATGGACGTTAGCCATTCGGGATGCTTAGTGCACACTTCAACAAATCATTCGGTAATAACCCAGGTTGCCGACTTCACTAAACATCGTTCGTTAGCCCTAAGCTAAGCCAAAAACGGACGATCGCTTCACTCATTGTGTTCATGCTTTCCGCCCGAAAAACCAGTTATTTGCTCACACTTACTTTAAAGACCATGCGTGGTTTGATGGTCCATCAAACCCATTACTGGTTCGAAAACATTAAGTGTTTGTTTCCGCTATGAGAAATATCTGCCGTTACCATGGCACCTTTGGGTTTAGTTGGCTTATAGAACTCAACACAGCTCAACTCAAAACACAACTTTTGAAGACTTGAAGAAATCACATAAAAATCAGCTATTGCGCGGTATACAGTGTATACTTCGTTGTATGTCTTCTGGTCTATACTACAGAACAATGTCAGATGAATAAATAAAACAGAACAAGGGTCTTTACCAACGAGATTTCGGAAGAAATGAAGTGCCAAATATATGACCGTTTACACAGTTCTGGTTTTTTACCTTCTGATTGCATTAGATTCGGCAAACCGTAGTACCTTACCATTCGTGGTCCTGTACTCAATGTGGAACGCAGCTGCCAGCCGATACAACGCCCACTTTCAAGTAAATGACCGACTTAGGAAGAAGACCATATCGATCGTGGTCTTACCTCGGGATTTGAATTTGTATTCGGGCCTGGAGGAACGGACTGGTTCACAAGATGCTGTCTATATTGGGATGTGTTCCGTCTGTTCGTAAGCTATCTATCTAGGTAGGTGACCCGAGCACCTACACATAAAATAGCAAAGGATATTGGAGATTGGCGTAGTGAAAATTTGACTGCAGTCCAACTTACCTGAACGCGCCTACACAAGCACATGAGCCGAGAGCACCGAGAACTAGGATGACCTATCTAGATGCTTGCGATTTCTCGGTATGCTACAGAACACAGGCCCAGCTAATGTACCTCGACTTTGTTACCGGCAACCACAAGTCATACAGTAAATTCCCTAATGCTGCTTCCTCGTGGATGAGGACTTGTTAATCTGCCCCTCTCTTATCGAATTGTCAATAGTGTTGCTTAATCCAAATAAGCCCCACTCACAATCAGTGCTCTCCTGTCATCTTTGTTACCAACGCACACTTAGGGAGATTGCAGCACACTCTCATGTTAGACCACACATTTGCAACAAAATAATGTGAACTAATGCATGACTGGGAACAGTCATCACAGGTGACTGATTATCTGGCCGTCCGCTCTGCATAATAACCGAATGGAGCAGCAGTGTAGTTACTAAGTTCTCGTTCTGTCAACTTACCCACAAATGGCTGACTGGTTCATCACAGTCGACTACTATGTGCTTGCCATATTCGGACATTTGCTCACTTTGGTGCCTGAACAAGATGTCTGGATTTGAGGGGGGAGGGGGAATTAAGTAAATCACATCAATTAGACTGGGATTTTATGTCACCAGGGTCATTATGAGTAGATGTTTCACGCCGGATTTAGCTGTCAAACATTGCGACCAGCAAGAACATTGGAGAGAATACCGAATTGCAGTCGTACAGGAAACCTATGTTGTCACAAGCAAGGCCATCCAAACAACCCCAACGTACGAGTATGGTCAAACAAATCAATAAGATATTACATGTCGACCGGTTAACTGCGAGCATATTATTTCAAAATGCACCTACCGTCCTACTCACTACCCTCCTTAGTAGTACACACATCTCTCCACAAAAGCCTGCATATACCTTGGCTGGTAGACTCTAAGGGTGCGCGTTGTACCATTTTCAGAGCTGGATCGTCAACCATCTTTGAGCTTGTAGACGTTTTGTCGATGAATAACAACAACAGCTTTCATAATCTTAATCCACTTTTTTGGGTTCCCTTGACGTTTCTGTTTGAATGATTGAATTTTCATGATGTATGCGACATACGTGAAGACACTTCCTTTCCTTGTCTGGCTACAAGTGAGTACACACCCTCCCCCACCCATTAAATTGTCATAGTGCTTACAAGCCCACACAGACCAACGAAATCTGCCAGTGGCAGCCATGGGGAATTATCAATTGAAGCAGCTTGAACCGGCAGATTAAGGAACTAAAACCTCTCAAAAATAATTTGAAAATCTCCCCAACCTATCAATCGTAATATTTAGTCAACCACACTAACCTACAAGACCTGTTAACTGACATACAACACTGATCTAATCTGAAGAGGTCTTACTGATTGGTTCTGTGTCTATCTCATAACCCGGCCAACTTGGTAACCAACTCACTTGGCTTGATGAAGCCTTTGTGTCAAAAAGGAAGCGTTGCCCATTGAAGACTACCGATTGTTTACCAAGCCCATCTTCGTTTCGACTCACTTGCGCTTGAAGTGGGTGCCTTCGTGGCATACACACTGCGCAGATAAACGATGCCGACTAGTTGCCAAGACTCTGATGCGCACATCCAGAAATTCGAATACTCTCTTTGTCAACAGCAAGCAGGGTCAAAGGACATTTGAAGAGGACAGCAAATTGCTTTATCATCCAGAGGTTACATCTCTCCCATGAAGGTACTGGACCGGTTAGCCGAAACTGCTGAGTGGGATCACACAAAGTGTAACGGTACTGCGAGGGACAAAGCTGAAAACTTCGGGGACCCTGAAAGTGTATTAAAACGTCAGTCAAAACACTCAATAAAAGGATAACAGCGGGTTTGGGGACAAAAAGGTCAGAGAATACAACCAAAATCTTTCTGGCCATTCCACAATTTTTATCCAGCCCATTCTGCATTATTTGGTTCTGTTAGGCTAGCTGAAAAATTATGGATGCTATTTTTAAAGGATTTCTCATGCACTGATCAAAATTCATTCATTTTCATTCACCAGAGTTAGAGTACCGGTGAAAAAGGGTGAATCTAGATAGTGTGAGGAGATATGGGGATTTTTTCCAATGGAGCTTTTCTCCAGTAAGTAAAGCCGATCTGTGCTGAAAAGGCAGTTTCATCAGCTATTGCTTCTTTATTGTGAACCATCAGCAGTGTGTGTTTCGCGAAACTCCAGAGAGTCTCGGACCCGCGGCCTCCTGATTATTAGTTCGAACACTTAACCCTCCGGCCAGTAAGACTGAAAAGCTGTACAGAGCTTCTCGTCTTTTCAGCATAGATTGGCCTCGATTACAGGACGAAGTCTCCACTAATAAACGTCGATTACCTTATTTTTTGAAGAGTATCTGGGCATAGATATTGAACCGCTTTGAACAATCCTAAACTCTGCACGAATGATGACTTTATGGAAGAAATTTCCAAGTCATCGACCAGACTCACTGACCGGTTTTTTAAATTGTTTTTGATAGAGAGTTCCTCAAATCTTGACTTAATTTCATTCTTTAGCTGTTTTATGCTTTCAGAAAGCTAAAAACGCGCCGCTGGTGCATGGTGGTGACGAAACAATATCTAAAAAGTGCATAATCTTCGCAAGAAAGTTGGAGTTTCAAGGCCTTTTAGCCCCTTTGTAGAAGTCGGGCCGTACCAAACCATAGTATGACATGTCGGGATGGACTTCCGTCTTTCAGGAAGCCGAATTAATCAATACGGAATGTGCCCGATGCATTGAGCATCCATCTGATCGATTCCTTGAGATTATCAGCCTTTAGTGAAACTTTCTGCTACTGGGATTGGTCGCCTAAGTGACTGAAAAAACTACTGGGTGAGTCATTCGATTAAATAAAGCGAGAAAGCCGCATGTTTCCCTAAATACAGCCAGCTAAGACTAAATTTCTCCCTTTATCTTAAAAGCCTCCTTACTCTGCAGAAAAGCATTTTGCTTTGGCATTTTGCGACATTCAGGAAACAACAGCCAAATTCCACACAAGCAAACATTTTCCATGAATCATTCATTGCCTGAACTGTAGGCAAAATTTTCGAGTGAATGACAGCTGAAAAGAGGCTGACAAATCTCATGGGTCATCCGAAAACACATAACCCATGGCAATGGGATGTTTTTTTCGCTTATGTTTGTTTAGTTGTTTGCCGTGAGACCATTGTGACAACAAGGAATGGTGAATTAATGACCCAGATTTCACCCGGCATTAATGCAGTTCTGCTGCTCCGTACATGCATGCCAATAATCGAACAGTCCTTCATTCTTCCCTCCGTCTGTCAATCAAACCAGTATGAGGCCACGTTGATGGATCAAACGGGGCCTGTCCTTCACACAAGAAAAAACACAGAGTAGTTAAATGAGGATTAGGGTGGATTTTTCAGACTTGCGCACCTCCGAAACATTTTACAAATTCGTTGGTACAAGTGAAAAATGGTTTTCTCTCCGTTTTTTAGTTTAACTCTGTTTAGAAGAGTTCCAGTCACATCTGGTTAATGACCCTTGGCGCTGTCGGACGGCGTCGCTGCTCGACAAATTAATGGCGGGCGTCACGATGGTCCTCACGCATATCGGAGCTACAAGATATTTATTCAGCGACGCCAGCGGTCACACTTCTCATGAGCAAAAATTATTTCTGCAGACCATTCTCTCTCCGAATCGAGTCTCGAAATGGCTAACCATTTGCAAGATGTTTCCGAGCACACGGGAGGTTATCATTCAGCTTGCACAAAAATGTCTATTTTCCACAGCAGTCAAACGTTCCTCTCTCCCACTGTTTTTACTTGGGTAGATGCAAGTCCAAGCACGAGGGGTGATCTTCTAATCTAGCCCAGGCAACTAATGGAGTTCTTCACTATCAAATCGTTTTTTTTTGACCAGACAGACGCCACCTTTATACGACTCACTATTTGAGGAATTCAATCTGCGGTAAGAGGAGCAGCTTCTAAAACACCTCTACATAGCACCTCCATAAAAAACACGATTTTGGAAATAAGGTGTGCATAAACTGGCGATTTATTGGTTTTCCAGGATGATCTACCCGTGATTTAACTTAATTTGCGCTACCGGTGTCGTTGCCTTTCATGTTGTCATTTTCTATCCAGACTGTCCGACTGGGTGCTGGGGGTGTAGGCACCTCGGATGATTGTGACAGGCTAATCTTAAGTCCCCATCCCTGATCCATTCTTTATTCTTTCTGTTATAAGGTCTTACTCAGATGAACTGACATGTTTGTACGGCGGTGTGCTCATCTGATGTTGCTGTTGGTAATGATGAGGATGGTGATGATTTACTCGGAAAAATGAGTTCTGAGAAGAATCTGATGATCCAACTCGTGAGGTACGCGATCCAAGGGGAAGTCCATACAAAGCGTGAACAACCACACAGGGCTTCTTCCCTATTCGGCATCGGTTGGTTTTACTAAGTTGACCAAAATTCATGATGAAAAATTCAAAGCACCCCAACGGTTGCGAAATGAAAGTAGTACTGTCGCAATACATTCTATCAGGAGTTATCCCTTACGGAGTAATTTAACACCGGGTCACGGAATAGAAAACTTCCAATTATTGGAGTTAGTAGTCTTGCCGTCTGTCCGAGTACGGGTTGTAAACTCTGTTGATCAACCATCTCTGGTTGACCCGAATCGTGTTCAACTCACATCCGGCAGTTTGTGGATTAGGTACCTCGGAATTCGCGGAATCCCTATAAGTGGTGTAAAAAATTTCTCCCAGTCTCACAATCATTCTTTGCGAGCGTTAAAAGGGGAACACACAAGGCAAACGAAAGAATAGGGTCTTGGATGGGATTCGAACTCGCGACCTCGCACTAACCGTGCAAGTATCTTACTAAGATTATGCCTACACTGTTTAAACCCCACAGATGTTCACTCGAGTTATATATTGATTCACCACATTTCTGCCTAATGAATCAAGTGTTCATATCTGCCAGCACGATTGGCCGGACCCCCATGACTTTAACATTGCGCCATGCGTTGATATCACCCCAGTGCCCAATGGGATTTGGATTCAAACTGATGTGAAGTAGATGTGGATTCAAGAAACTTCACATGTGGACCCAAACACAGATAATTGAAAAAAAGATAGACAGAGCGTTTTTACCGAACTATCGATTGCCAGGCTTAGCTAGTGGAGTACCAGCAGGATCAGCGAGTGGTCAAGGGTTCGAATTCAAACCAAGAACGCCATCTTTTCGTTGGCAGTATGTAAAATTAAGTCCATGTTCAAGGTTTTCTAATTCCCCTCTCTCTTACTGTGTTGGTTCCGTCGAGCAGGACATAATGTTTCAAGGTGCTGGAAAGTAATCAAGAAAGATAATTTAAGGGGCCTTATAGTAAACACATCGAGCACACCTTTATTGTTTATTAAAACAACGTTATAAACACAGAGTTATCCTCAGGAGCCCTTAAAAATTATAAACGTCAAGTGTGCTTGTGGCACCACAGTTCACGCATCTCAGTAACCGACCCCAAAGTGGTGATAACAGGATTCCCCATGAAGTTGGTCACTTTATCAAGGTTTCACGAACACAGCCTCCCGATCATTCAAAAGCCACACGAGTGTACACTCTGGATCAACGTGATAACAAGTGTTTCTCGTGCCATATCGATCTGAATGTCTGTGTGCGTCTCACATAGCTCAAGGAAAGCTTGAATCCCCTACCTACCGGTGAGTGGTTCAACGGAGGTGAATTAATTTCACAAGATGAGTGAAACGTCCACCTGAGATGTCGTCGCTCGATGAGTCAGTCAAAAAGTAACCATGTGATGAGGTTGTCTTGATTAAAGGATGAATGGCCCTATACTCTGTGTCAGTGAGAGCTACTCACACTGCTGATCAGCTGATCTAGGCCGAAGGGTTAAGTGTTCAAGCTACCAGCCGGGTTCAAGACTTCCTGAAGTCTCATGGGTTGTGCACTGCTGATGATTCCCAATAAGGATGGAACGGCTGTCCAGGGATTCTCGGTTTTCCAACACAGATTGGCTTCACTTTATTGGAAACTGTCAAATCCCCTCACGCTACCATTACGGACGTTGGACACTGCCGATTCTGTACTCAAGGAGGTGCAACCGAAAAATACCACACTGCCAGAATAGCCCTCTACAGAGTCGTCTTCTTTTGTGATGAATTCCCACGGCTTGGACTGTTGAATACGATTTCATTATCGTTGTTTTCTTGAATGCGCATGAAGAAAATACATCAGACCGTCGATGATGTGGAAACCAAATTTTCACTGGAAAGGGTCCTTAAATAAAGAGCGTATGAGTGCCTGTTTGATGGGGATTCATTCGAATGTCGGTTACGCATTCTGAGGCTCAATACAGATAGGGCTTCCCTAAAAAAGACCTGAAAAACAGAAGCTGTTTATCGTATCAGTTCAGGGTTCAGCATCTATTCTTCTACAGTTATTCACCGAGAATTAACACGCCAAGCAAAGAACACCTGACTTGTGCTCTTAGCTGAAGTAATTCACTGATGCCCACTTCGGTTAGCTTTTATAGGGGACGAGCTACCGGCTGGCAACTGGCAAGTTTTCGCGCGATAAGCAAATAAAACTAGAAACTGCGCAACCCATTTACTCTTCATAAGTAAAAGATGCCGTTTTGTCACTTCATCACATCATTTCTGGACCAGCAGTGGATAACAGCATACTTCATCACAGCTCATAATGAAGTTTAACAACCACCCACATTGGGATCATTCTGTTTTCCGTCCTCGTCTGCGTCTAGCCTCCTATTCAGTACCCACTCACCTGCACTTGTCACAAGTTGACCTTCTAATAATTAAATACAAATGACAATAATTTGTCCTTTCCAAGAAGGGAAGGGTTTGGGAGGATACAAACTGTAGTAAGAGATCGTTCAGAAAACGGGAAATTATGCGGAACAGTTGTGGACGGATGGCTTTTCGTCGCAGCTACGCAATTCGGTCAGACACCTGATAGTAAGAGAAGAATGGCCTTTGGGCACTTTCCGAAAAGAATTCAAAGGGCAAGAAAGCTTGGGATGGCTGTGAAAAATGACTTTGGCTCATCTAACAAAATAACGCGAAACAATCCGCTCGAATGAGTGGTGCTTAACGAACAACGTGTGCTTATACTGAGATAAGTGTCTCCAGCTTTCTCCGCATCAAGTTGTCTGCCAAGATTTATGAATCCCTCCCTTATTTTTGGACATGACGAATGATGATTCAATGAAGGGGACAAGTGAAGTGTCTATATCCGTTAGACTTGAGTGCTCTCACTGGTGCCCACCAACCAATGTCAAGTACGAGGATTCCTGTAAATTTTCGACAGTTTTCATTAGTTTGGAAAACCCGGTAGATCTTTACTGGACTTGCTCAATGCCCTCACAGTGCAAAGCTATGTTATGATTAGACAACAGGCTATAGAATGCTGTGTAACCGATTATACGGGTTGAAGCTATATAAGCTTGGAGATTAGGAAACAGCAGGGTGCGTGGTTGGGGAATGACTTTAATGGATTGAGATGTTCTGACATGAGAGCTTATGTACTTTAAAGGGGCTGCCTAACTTCGTCCACGCCGACCTTCTCATTTTAGCCTACCGTAAACAAATTCATTTTTCGCAGTCACCAATAGTTCTACGTACTCGGCAATGCGTCGCTGCAATCTAGCTACTGGACTCAAGAGGATCCATCATTGGGAGAGTAATTCTCCTCCGAACAAATGGCTCTCCGAACCGGAGCACCCCGAAGATTTTTATTTCCTGCGCCACAAGTGCTTGCTCTTCTGTGTGTCGCCAAGCAATCCCTACACTATTCGTGGTGTTTCAACACAAAGTTGAGTGTGAGACTTCCAAAAGTGACCGCAGTTTTGACTTAAAACTCTATTCAATGCAATGCTCGATTTAGTAGGCTTCGATTCGGAACTCCATGCCAGAAATTGTCATCAAAACTGCGACTGCTTGAAATGATTGTTTCTAATCCTTTGACCTCATAATTCTGGCTAACTGTTTCAAGCCTTTGTAAACACTATGGTCATAGTGTTTCAGATGAGAAGCTCTCAACGGGATTGAAATCCTGGCAGTGATATTGTTCAACATCCGTTCAGTACTGGAGAAGACTACTTTTCGTAGATCTAAACTGAGGGCAAGTATTTCAAGCCCCCGGACTGCCATCGCTCACATCTACCACATCAAATCCACTATGTTGGCTTCGCCCCACTGTTTTTATCATAATGTTTAATGTGCAACATCTTGAGCTGATTCGTCCTGACTCGAGTGGACGCCCGTAAACAACTGATTTCGCATTGTCCCCGAAAGAAAGTGTAGGTCAAAACGACTGTGAAACATACATTCTATTGACAACCAACTTTCTTTTGTCAACCAAGAAGGGTTCAGTCCAAACCGTAGTACATGCTAACTTCAAAGCGAGGTAGGATTCCTTATTTTATCACAAGCATGTCCTTTAGACGCAAAACGTAATGAAATTGGTGAAAACTGTCTACTGACCGTCACTCACATCTCAGCAGTGCGGGATGTAGGCGCAGAAAGCTGTCCTGCTCCTACGGGGGCGAAATGATCACATAGCCGCCTACTACCGTCTTCTTCCAGATTGCCGATCATTCAGATTGATTCAGACCATGCTCATGACCGGTTGCTATCAGAAAACTTCCGCACACCTAAGAAGCAATCTCCCCGCTTGGCTGTAGAGTGACTTTCTGAACAATGAATTGAGGAAACACTGAGAAGACTGGCTGCTTTACGAGTGGCCTTCTCAAAAGGTGTCGCTCTTAACTGACCACAGACAAACACAGATATACATTGTAAATTCTATAAGTCTGTTGATGTAGAATACTTGAACGCATAAATATCCCCGTCAATCCATCATAGAAGACGTGATATCTCTTGAATTTCGGTCAAATAATCCTCTGTATGTACAGAGGTGTTCTTCTTCCACTGAATGTTTCAATTGGTATGATATTCGAGATATCGCAATATATTGCGTAGACGCAACATACTATTCATGGGGTTTCTGGAAGTTCTTCGACAGCACACGACCGGTTTCGCGCTTTTTTGGTTTCATCAGGTAGATGTAGTCCCCGGACTTCCGCCAACCTTAGATTCTACTTGAACCCAAGTTGCGCGAAATTCGCCAAGTACACCCATTTGCACACCATTCCATAGAGGAATCAACTGAATCCTACCTAAGTCTCTCGTTTAAGATATTCTTTAAATGAATGTGCCGGACAAATGCTGCCTCACGTTTCAGTTGATACGATATTCGAAGTGTCGCAGTAGATTCCCTTGAAAGAGACTACTACGAAGGATTCGGCTGAGATTCAGTTGAATACCTGTAAAAAACAAATCGGTGTACACACGAGTGTATCTGCAGAAGCGAAAGTACCTAGGCGGAACATTTCCAACATCATCTCGTTCCTATATCCGGACAACCCCGGCCAGTCGGTGATCCTACCTTTATTCAAAAAGGTTCTAACCCTGTGGACACAAGCAATACACACCTGCTGTGAGATGGCTTTCAGCACTGGCAGTAGTGCAGCGCCCTGTTTCGGCAACTGCAACATGAGTGAGAGAGCTTCTGGCAGGACTCCAAACGGACAAAGGGTGTACTGATCACATATTCGCATTACGTGAAATGCCCCCTTCACACCGTCGACCAACATCTACTGCTTTCCTAATTCAAATAAGCTTTTGACTTTGTAGTCGGAATAAGGCTTGTGCACACACTGGTAAACAATTAGGGCTGCCACTGAAATTTGTGAATATGCTATGGACTCTCTATTACAACTTGTGCAGGGGTGGTGAAGCTTGTAGTTGACTGGCCAGAAAAATTTCCTCAGAACTAGTTGATTTGCCAAAGCTGCTATCTGGTTCAACAACTACACTCATTTGCATACCAATGTGGTTTTCACCTGAATCCCAGCAGAATATCTCGTTTATGGCACTCCGTGCTATTTCCATTCAATTTTTGTTCAAGCGGGACATGAGATTGGCGGAAACTTGGGGGCTGCACCTAACTGATAAGCCGCACGAGAGGCGAAGCCCGTCGTGGGTTGTCGAAGAGTTTTCAGCAACCTTATGAGTAGTTTCCTTCAAGTTGTCTACCTCGTATTCCTAAAAAAATGACGAAAAACTTTAAAGAAAGCTTATTCAAGGGTCCTGAAAAGAAAACATCTGCGGAATTACTAGTAGAATTATAATATACGAACGACTTTGTTTTGTTATTTCACAGTCATCAGTCTGAATAGTCTACCGGAGGACATAAAGTCTTGATTCAATATTTTTTGGGCTCCGGTTCCAAGGTGCTTGAAGGTGTTGGTCGGTTTACTTATTTAAGCAGCTGTATTCGGTGCGTTTTTACCAGAACAGAGGAAGTCAGTGCACGTGTCGCTAAATTTTGAGTTAGATTTGTCACTGTGTACCATTTATGATGTCAGGCGCAGATTTCACTGAAGCTAAATGGTCGTGTACACAAGACCTTATATACAAGACAGGGTAATGTCATCCCATTGTTACGGAATTTGACCTTTCTGATCTACAAAATTAAACACGTCAATTGTCGGATCACCGGCGTCTTCTTAGCATAACAAGAGTAAGCTGGTTGCAGAATATCCCGAATAAAATGCTGTACCATCGAGCACTCATGGAGCCACGAATCGGGATTGCTGAATCCGCAAATGAACTTTCCTGGTCAAGATGGTTTAAACTATGAGGAAAAAGCCGCTTCATTGCAAATGCTTGCTGACGAAAAGCTCTCAGGGAGCAGTTCATGAACATCAGCGTGAAATCAAGTCCGCCTCAGTCGAATTTTCATGTTGTAGGATTCTCACACCTTCCTGATTTTTCTTGTGCCTCGTTAGCACGATTGCTCTCACTTCCCAGACTGACTGCCTGGCTAGCACAGAATCAACGCCGGATACCATTCATTCATTCATTCATCCGGGAGCTGTATGAGGGGACACTGTTTTGTTATATAATTCTACGTTCGAAATCGGTTATCATCTCCTGCACCTCTGTATTGATTGCACAATTGAATGGGCCTTTATGCGAACAATTACTCTGATGCAAGCGATTTCGCACGGCGAAGACCTTCGCCATCTTCTCCAGCTTAGATGCCGTTGCATTTCTGGTCCAGTGATTCGTTGTTTCACTTGACGCATATGACAAGACTGTGCGAACGCTGTTACTGGTTTATACAGCAGCATGGGTTGAAGTTCATTCTACTAGACCGGCTTAAAGAGGGTGAAAAAGAACGAAGTTTGGTAAGCGTGACAAGAAACGAATCCAGCACCCACAAGCAACTTACGAGCCTGGATGACCAAGCATCGACAAAACACGCTGGCACCAGTACTGTTCAGGAGTCTATACGGAACCTCCGTTTTTCTCTATTCCTTATTCTGTTTTCCATATCCTTGTACCCGACGGTGTTGTGGCCGTTTCTATCGGTCACAGCCTCAGAGCAAATAAAGTGGGCAAACTAGCGAGTGGTCTCAGAGATGCCGTCATCATTTCCTTTACAAGCAATGCCAAGAAGACGATATCCAGACATGCTATGTAACTTCCCATACCTCCCCGTGGACGACCTTTTTCATATAAAATACGGTAGATTGAAGTGTTCCGGAGTTGCATTCTCTAGAAACTTCAGCCACTGATCCTCGTATGTTCAGGCGGGCTTCAGCAACGTTCGATGACCAGAATGTCGTGGGGTTGTTATTTGTGCAAGCAACGAATATCTGTAGCTTTTCACGCTAAATGCACTGTACCCTCGGACCCCTTGAAGAACACTATCGCCATATTTCAGGGTGACGTAGTGCAATTATAATGTATATCCCTGTTGACTTTTCGGTCACTGAACACAGTAACGTTTGCTAAAGCAATTTTTCTAAAGTTCTTTCGGATGATACACAACCTGTTAACATTACTTTGCTAGAGAACTTTTCAATTTCCGGAGCAGGATCTAAACTTGTATTGTCATTTGTCCGTAGTGGGACCTCCCGTAATTCTATTCTTTCCTGTATGGCGCCTTCGATACTATTTCTGCGCTAAACTCGCGAAGTCGGAAGTATCTTGCTCGATTAGTTCTACCTTTCCCAACGTACATATGTGCACTCACCTTCTGGTTAACTGTGATGGTTTGACACCTCTGTCATTTCGTCTGCCGTAAATGCTTTTTAGGGGGGGGGGGGTTGAAAGTAGGTAGAAAATATGATACACTTTTTGCGCGCCATGTTTTTTTCAGGTTGGCAGTCCCTTGAGCGTTGACATTTCGGGGTACGACCGACCAAATGGCATGCCCGAGATTAGTCATTCACAGTATGAGTCATATTGGGTGATTGATACTGTCGCGAAGCTGAGCGGGGCTGTTCACTTATTCGAGCACCGTAGACAATTCTGAGTCATCCTTCCCACGCGGTGACTCTCCCACGAGGTTGGGTTGGTCTATCGGTGAAACCGTTAAAAATGTTCTACCGAAAAGTGCTAGACGCTTGCTTGTACATAAATTTCGGGATAAGACAAGCGATCAAACGTACCGCTGCGTACAACTCTGGCATGAGCGAAGGGACCGTGCAGGGATGTGGTCAGTAAACGGACTACAAAGAACAAACTGGTCCACGCTGAGAGTAACCAGAACCTACATATAGGGGACTAAAACTGAACAAATTACTAGTCGAGTTCATGGCCCCGTATTTTCGCTGATTATGTTACCTTGTCTTTAAGAACCTTTCTGCGATGAAGTTATGGGTGCCGAGTGAGACTGAGAAGGTAGTCTACTTGATGGGGCTTCGAAATTCCAGTAAGTCTAGTCGACGGGATTAGTATACACATCCATGGTGTTTACCCTCATTGACCGAGTCAAGTTCTCGAAGACTTTTGAACTAGGTATCTCTATATCCCGCACAATGACAACATGCCCGCTGCCTCATACTAGTTTTGTTGATTAGTATTCCTATCGTTATACAAATAACTGAATGAATACAATGAATACACACAGATGCCTAATGGTCATCGTTTCGAATAACACGGCTGGGCTTTTTCAGGAATGGACACTAGTCAACTGTGGCCCGCCTTCATAAGGTCGACAGTCCCAGGAGGAATCAAATTGGCTGAACCTGTCCGGAGTGGACTTAGAAGAAAGCGTAGAGTTCTCGGCGGAAGTCACTGGTCGAAGATATATAGAACAAACCTATTGCTTGCTTTTTAAAGGCTCTTGAATGGACCTGATAGAACCTCGCAATTTCAATCGAGTGGTTGCCAGTCACACGCAGAAAGCCGACACGGTTGAGCAATTTTTCTGTGGGTAGTTAGGGATGGATCACACCTTGGCGTCTGGCTAAACCGGTTGCTGGTCCACACGAATCCCGGCACAAATGAAAGTTTGGGCAGTTAATACATTAGCCACTAACGGGGATACCTATGAAAATTCTGCTGGCTCTAATGATTGCACAGCTCCCGAAATAAAGTTACACCCAAGACAGGTTATATCTCCGTGGGGTTATGCAGTATTTATGAGTGCTCGGTCAATAAATTTCGAGGCAAAAACCAGACTGCAGGACATTGTTTGTTTCATTTATTGCCTGAAATAACTCAAAGGTTTGTCACGCATTAAAATCAGACACATGAAAAAAAAACTTCGCAAAGAAATGCTTGCTTGTTAGTTACTTACAGTGTTGCATACACGGATATGTAGCCGGTTGGTTGGCTGGTTTGGTTTGAATTCATTTAACCGATTCAGACAAGTAATTACGATTTGTTCGTTTCCAAAGAGATGTTTATCTGTCCACGGCGCCTACTGACTAATTGCTCTCACCCGAGTCGAAAGCACGTCAATTAACGGACGCCGTGAATGCGGGAAGACATCGAGATGAGTATTCGATAGTCAGCTACCCATGGTCCTTAAACTCCACATCCTTTTCGGTAGGTTAAGTGCGAGTGCGCGGTTCTATATGCTATTTGGTGCTTATGGCAAAGCAGCGCGAACTAATTACAAGTCCCCCCGTTTGTCCTAGAGAGTACACAATAATCCGGTCAATTTTTTGAACGTTCCCAAACTCTACATTATCCATACTAAGTGGTGGTCAGCCATTCGTCTGTGAATCACAGTTCGCATGATTGGTATAAACGGTACTTCTGCTTTTATCCAGTGAAGTGGCCTTGCTCTTGTGAAATTTGAAGGACTTGGATACATTTTTACCGAGTAGACTGCAAAAGGCAAAGTCAAGTGGCTGAATTTTGAACCCAGCCGTCGCGTCCGAAGGTGGAACCAAGGAGATACAGAACCTGAGTCCAGAGGATTTTGATATCGGGGAGTAATGAGTAAATTTTACATTGCTAACTAACTTTTGCGTAACTGAGTGAGGTATAGTCAGAAATGTTTTTAGACAAACAGAAGGACTAGTGCGTTCATGACACGTTTTGGTCGTTGCATACTCTGTCGGGAAGGGACAACACTCGGCGCACAAGTGTGACTTTGGCGACAGTCATCAGGCAAACTATCGTACTGGTTGCTGGGGTGACACAGGCAAAAATGCATGCACTTATGGATAATCGGCTGGTTGCCAAGAAATGGCAATAAACAGACCAAGAACATCAAAAGAAAAACTTAAGTTGCGATAAAACCCAAACTGTACAACTTATTTAGCCTTGTGCTTTCCACTCAAGAGAAATATGATATATTTTTCTTATTGGCAGAGCACACTACTCATAAAGTTGCTGAAAACTGTCGTACAGCCCATTACTGGTCCTTCTTAGGTGTCCTTAGGCGTAGTCCTCCAGTTTCAGTCAACTTGAATACCAAACTGACGAAGTACGCTCAGTTGCAAATTACTTTGTTGTGAACACGAGACTCAGCTGGGTTGCTCGTTCTTGATATTCTTCAATTGAACAGGCTGCTCAGAGACCGTGTCATGTTTCAACCGGTGGGATACTCAAATGGGCTTGTTTAGTCAGTCGCATACAATTCGGTGTTTAAGTAGAACATAAGTTTGACGGGGACTACGCCTACCTGCTGTGCACAATGGAAGGATAAAACTTTAGTGGGCTGTCAAAGAATTTCCAGCATCTTACAGTACAATGTCTCGGAGTACGTACCGACTGAAAAATGAGGCGGCTTTTGTGCCCCACACTCAGCCGAAGAATACCGTAAAAGAGATTCATCTGGTCCCGGTTAACATCAGTGTGGTTTTCGATTGAGTGTAGTTTGATGATGTTTTATGTAAGTGGTTTGCAGTCTGATTTTGTGCTTAGGAGACCATGCTCTGAGGAATTTGCTCATAATTCACTCGCGGAGAAGGCGATTTTCTTCTGGAAAGTGGTCTTCCTGGGAGAAGATCCAACTAAAAGACGCAATACCTGGTCAAACTATACATGTGACATTACTCTCCAAACAAGGCACTCTAAAATTAAAAGGGTTACTTTGCGAAAATGAGACAAACTGCAACGGTAGACCAAACCTCAAATTAAAACAACTATATTCGGACAGGCGTATGGCTCCATAGACCTTCGTGTATAGTTCAATATCAAACCAGTCTGCGCTTTTATCATAAAAAAACTGCCCAATTCTTCAGCCCATCTGAGCTTGCTTAAAGAATGTTTCTCATTGTAAAAGTTCATTTGGAAGGGGCATCAATTACAATCAAAGGTCATCCTACAGAAAAGGCTTCAAGGGGTGAACGAGAAAGAGTCTTCGTTTTACTGATGCTATCCTTATTGCTGCATACTGTAGACAGCGGTGAAATAACACTTTCACCTAGGAAACTACTCACACGGTTGCTGAAAACTCTTCGACAGCCCGCGACCGGTTTCGCCCTTCTTGGGGCTGATCAGGTAGGCGCAGTCCCCGACCTTATGTTATACTTGAACCCAAATTGGACTGATTTCGACAAATACACTCATTTGCAAGTCATTTTGGTTTTCACGAGAGACTCAAGTGTATCTCTGGTTTATGATATTCTTCAACTGAATATGCTGCACACAGGCCGTTTCATTTTTCAGCTGGTACGATATTCGAGATATTGCAGTATATTTTCATAAAGGAAACTACTCGCAAGGTTGCTGAAGAACATCATAAACGAGAGATTCACTTGAGTCTCCCGTGAAAACCAAATTGATTTGCAAATGAGTGTATTTGTCGAAAACACTTTTACCTGTTTACCAATGAACGACGAGAGCGCATAACGACTTGAAATGGACTCCTTGTATCTTACTCCAGAATGGTCTCTGGTGGTATCTGGTGCACAAAGTGTGCTCAAATTTCCAAAGTGTTCCATAACTAGAAGTGCCGAACTCTCTTCTAGAGGAAAATGTCGGCGTTCTGGTCTGTGATATTCTGAGCTCGGAAGGTTTGAAGTTCGAATCCAATCACGACAGCTTGACTGCTCCTGCCTAGGCTTGGGCAACCTGGCAGTATCTCGGCCCTCGTAATTCCTTCGAGTGGCATGACAGCTATTCATCTAAACCAATGCTATAGCCGAAAGATTCTGTGAGGTTCAGTGTGCATCTATGCCACATCATGTCATATCCAGACGATTTCTCCCGTAGCTTAAGTGCGTGTAGCACAGCCTCCAGGAATGTTGATCTGATCCTACCTTATGTCTCGCCAGCTGCTATTAACCCATCGTATGTGAACAAGGCATGAGGCTGATCCAGAGTGCATGCTGACTTGTTTCGTACTTCAAAATCTTAACTGACTAAAATGGTTACTCATCGTATAGCATTGTGCGTAGAAATATACTTTGGGGATTTGCATATTGCTATTTGTGGTCAATTTGAAGAACAAATTTCTGACCGTGTAACATTTTATGCAACCTTATACAGATTTCTTCTGAACTTGGTTGTAGTTCCCTTTGGACATATTTAATGAACGGTCTTTCTGGATCCATTAGAAAACTGATGCATTAGGGAACACCCTCACTGTCTCCTTAGAGAAGGAATTCGGTCTATACTTTATGGAATACTTTGACCCCCGAGAAGGCCACGTAACCATTGTTAGCCATTCATCTTTTAGAGAAATTGGTGGATGTGAGCAACAACACGACTAGGTCGACTGGAAGTTGAAGGGATGGTGACAACGGTCTCAGGTTTCTCGACATCTGGGATAAAATCAATCTATCGGAGGTTAGATTGTGCGGGTAAACACTTCTGGGAAAAACCCTTCTGAGGAAGTGAAAGAGTTGTCCCTATAAACTACGGAAAAAGATGATTTCGCGGCTGTCTTGTCTATCACGTTTTTGGAAGTTGCTTTGCAACTCAATAATCAGGTACTGGTAATGAGTACCGGCATTTGTCAAATAATTCTACCAACTCAATTTGAACTGTTCGATTTCTTGATCACACGCGACTGGTGTCACCAGACTCAAGACTGAAAGAATCATATTGTATCGATTATTCGTGCGTGCAAGCTTGCTTTTTGTTTTTCACAATGTTACCGAACTATACTTCTAATCTCTCCATCACCCTTGCAGTGGTCAAAGCGCTGGAATGTTTGAATATGAGAGCAAAATGAATGCCGCCGGATTGCTTTGGCATCAATATCCACTGGTGTTCGTCACTTCATCACTGTTCACTCGGACGGTGACGAAATGAATGTGGTATACAGACAAATGACTTGTAAAATTAATGTTCCTGAGTCTCTCGGAAATGCAAGCCTAGTTCAACCGGAAGTCTTGGTAACAAGATTTTATGGTGGGGTCATCGTTAAGTGTGATTATATATATATATATATATATATATATATATATATATATATATGATAACGGGCGCGGACGCTGTGCATTATTTGTTACTGAGTACAGGTCACGTGGTTTGCGCCAAAGAATCACTGCATTCACACAACAAACGAATCGCTCTGCCTGTTCATCGCATTCGATTAGCTCTCCTAGGCGTGCCTTTTGCGTTTTCAGCCTCAGGCTTGCCTAGCCTGACCAGAAAACAATCCAACTACTCGAGTAACTTGCGAGTACCAGGCACGGTGTACACCTCAGCCTGATTCGACAGGTGATTCACATCGATCGGTTTGGTGGCAGTTGCACTAACGGAAGAGTTTGGTTTAGGATTTTAGATACTCAAGCAATAGGTGAGCACCTACTATCCGAAGTGGGAACCATATAGGCCGAACACAGAACGGGCGTGACTGAGGTTGCACTCAGTAGCGTCTACATCAATATCTTGTGTAGTTATCACGTTACAGTTTCACTTTTCTCACTCTGCTCGCAAGCCTGACCTTCGTTTTGTCTTGACACCTTCCTTGGTAGTGACAGTGTACCAGACTGCGTTTCGTTTTTTTCAGAGACCACTGGGGACAACCGTAATCACTTGCTCAGGAAAACAATGGGGCTGGCTTTATTTTGAAAAGTTTCCACATGTACCGGAATGAAAAGAAACATCAAATACCTCATTTGAAATATACTAAGAGCCTTAGTTTTGAGTGGGTTGGAAGGTTTGAACTTATTCACAAGAGGTCCTTCTGACAAATACGTTACACGGGTTCCTTTCAAAATAGCATTTAATTCTGGCCAAGCGTGGAAACCCGGCAGCTGATGCGAAGGTCTTCAAAGGGTGCATAGTAGAGACAACAAATGAATCATGTCATTAGCGGGCCATTTGATGCTTCTTAGAAAGAGAGACTGGCAGTTCTGTTGGTGCTGGGTAAACCCACTAGTTTATCGAAGGTTTATCGACCTGCGTCCAAGAGGATCTGATACCTGGTCATAACAAGCGTACAATGACAAAGGTAGGACTTTCCGGCTTACAAGCTTCAACAAAGCCACCTCTAGCTTGCAGCAACTGAGGAAACTGACCATTTTGATAGAATAAACCAAGACCTTGTTCTATGACACTTTGCGTCACAAATCAACAAGAACTGCCCGCAAAATAGGTGAATCAGTCGTCCAGTGTGAAGCCAGTGGTATCGCGGTAAACCTCATTGACCACGTACCATCCACCTCCACCAGTTTGAAGCATTTCATGAACAGAACGGTTCTGACTTCAGCCATTTTTTACCACTTTTTTCTAAATGGCTCCTCTATGCCATGACTTTACAGACCCCGAATTGAAACGTACACACAATGCAGGAGATTTGACGATTCGCTTATGCGTCTGTTAGCACAAATTTGTGACTCGGACTTGCCCGTCTACGCCCTTTTGATATGTCGCAATAAGGGCGGGAACGCCCAAGCGACTGAGCTTGTTGGAGTCCGACCGCACTAAGTTAAACATCCGAGAAAACTCCAAAACAATATCCTAATGACTGTCAACACCTCTGCGAGGATCGATAAATACTCAGGCAAAAGTTTATGACTAACATTCACCCGTCTAAACTGCAAGTGAAGATTTATCGCAGTGTGCGCACAAAGTGGAATTCAGTTGCGGAAGATAATTCCTAATCGAAATCGTGGGGTTAGGCCGACCTGGTGAGCTCCAAGAAAGACAAAACCGGTTGTCTGGAGACTTGATCGACCTTATGAGTAGTACAAAAACACTTTCCCACCTACTAGGTGATTGTCCGAATTAGCCATCTGCTGGTTAGTCCATCTGTCACGTCTAAAAGCAAATTCACTACCAGTTGATCAGAATGCAATTGTTCCGAAAGAAACAGCCTGAAATCTTTATCCCTGCATGCCGACCCGATGATTCCCAGCAGAGACGAGAGCGTTTATGCGGGTCCTCCCCCTCACATCTACCATAACCGCAGCCCGTTGATACATCGATTTTTCACTCTTAAAGGATAGTCGCTGCCTAATTTGTTGTAGTCCAGATTTCGTTCGATATAGAATTTAAGCTTGCTGTCAGAATTTTGGGGGGTAGAAGCAATGCGTTGTTCATATGGCGACAGGTTGTTCTGGGTTGTTGCTGCATAAAAATGAAGTAAAAAGAGGATTTTGACGAGAAAGCTAAAATCGATCAATTTACAACAGTGGTTGGGCGCTGTTTTTGGCTTCAACGGATAATGTGGCTCTATTTTCATCCAAATATATGCGCGAATTTACTGACCGGAAGGTCCGTGGTTCGAAACCGACCTCTGCATCTCGACTTCTCCTGTCTAGGTATGGACAACCTTGCAGTATTCCAGCCCTCTTGCTCCCTTCTGGTGGCATGGAATTTAGGCACCGAGAGGGTGTTACACCAGAACGATTATCTTTATTGTTATCTGTGGGCAAAATTTTGATGAGTTATTCGCATATTTTCCGTACATCCTGGTGATCCTAACGAACAGACTGACATTCCCAGACATTATGTGTACCCCCACTGAGCCACGTTAGCAACACACAGTTGTCAACGCGAAGAATGAGGGTAGCGAACAAGGCTTGTTTCCTGTGATTTTTCCTCTTGGCTAATACATCAAAAATTTGTGTGGTACCAGAAATCACGTGAAAATTCTATGCAAAAATCAGCGGTGCATAAACTTTCGTGAAGTAAAAAGAAAAATAAAGGAAAGTGGAGTTGAGTGAGCGGGTGAGTGAGTCAGTGGGTCACGGAATCAAGTGAATGGCGCCAATGTTAGACAAGTTTGTGGGTCGGGATTTTTCTTAGACCAGCTCAAGCTCAGAGGACGCAAAGTTGTGGGTCCAGCAGTCGGATTCCAATCGCCTCTGCGATCGATAGCAGTCTGAATAAGTGACTATGTCCGGTTTAAATGTGAACCAAACCTGACGAATCGTCTTTGGGTTGGATAAAAAAGACACCCTGTCAACAATAGCAACCAGAAAAACAAAGAATTGCCATTATTGGTGAAAACGGTGATTCCGGCGATATGTTCTGGAAAGCTAGGAAACCATATTCCACCGACATTTTAGTTGACGTTTCTGACTTGACGAAAACTTAACGACAGCCACCGTTTTTTATAGACAATTTAGACCCCCAACAAAATCTTACGTTTTATTTTCTGGGTTTGCGTACCGAAATTTCTGAGGACATATCACAACTTCTTGCTCATCGGAAATCCGAATCAAACCACAATTCAGCTGCGTCCAATTGGGTTCGAACTAGTTACTACTTAAATTTGTCGCTTAATTGTCCTCAGATATTTTCGTATTCAATTTTTTTCCACAGAATACGTTATTTACGTCTTTGACGTTGGTTAATCCAGCATATGAATCCAGTCAACTACAGACAACGGATTCTCTTTGTCTGAACGGTCACATTTTTTCGGATGTAAAGATGAAACGGATTAGGCAGCGACCCCGTGGGGCGTGTGTTCAGAACAATGCGGTTGAGCAAGTAAACATGTCTGAGTTTGTGATCAGACGATTTTGTACAAAGAGAGTTGAGGGGCCGCGTCTGGTTGTCTTTCGTGTGCGTGTATGTCTACTGTTTATCATCTGACTATCGGAGGGACTGATCTTTCGCCTCATAAAATCGATCGATGAACCGTGAATTCCAATATGTGGGTCATCACAATCAGTTAGGCTCAGTTATTAAGCCGTCAGGTTTTCTTACACGCCAAGCAACGGAAATGAAAGAAGTGTGTTTTCAACATATGATTTGTCAGTAAAACGTTCAGTTCACTGTCCAGAAATCTATCCCCTCCCCGATATCGATTTGGTCCTTCTGCGATTGAGCACCAGCAATTAGCGATATGATTTAAAATGGGTAGAACACATCTGACCGTAGAATGATTAATGATAGGTGTAGAGTAACAGAACCAGGGCGTGCAACAATCCCTGCAACAGAGATCCCTCCGAGGGAGGTTCACTCCCCAGCCAAAAAAAGGCTTCCTCTGGGGTTATATCAAGGTTCCTACTTCTGAAAAAGCCAGACTCACCTTTTCCGTGTGACCAAATTTAGGCTACGTAAAGAGTGATTTCAATTCCCTCAAGAAGGGCCATTAAACTGACTACCCCGTCTAGGAACAGTGGGGTATGCAGAGTCCTTTTAAGTCTTGCATGACCTCTTAGTAGGAAGCGAGTTATGTGAAGTTCCAAATTGTTCCTAAATACTTTAGTTTTCTAAGGACTGACCACTACTTCACAGCCAGGAGCATAGGTACTACTCACTTGAGGGTTAGGTAGTACTTGACTGTCCGCTCTGTGTGTACACTAGGCCTAATGGGATATTCGCTTATTGGGGAATAGTCACTCACAGCCTTCCGGTTCCAACGAACACAACGCCGAAAATCCGTTGCAACCTGATAACAGGCAGTTAGCTTTCCAACTCCGTCCATGATAATCAACTAATAGGTGGCCTTCAGGATACAACACGGGGAACTGCGGTTTCGTAGTGGAACTTAGAGGATTAGTAGTGAGTGGCTGCAGGATTTGTGTAATTCACATCACTCTGTTTGAAGAGCCTTTCATATGAAATGGTGGAGTCGTTCAGGTGAGAGAGGAAGCAGTGGGCTCAAATCCCGCTGTTATTAGAATTCATCTGTAGTGCACTTCCTAGCGATCGGACAGCGCACGCTGATCACACCTGGATTTTTTCGTGAATGTTAATTATAGAAATCCCGCAACCATCTATAAATAATCAAACATTGTCCAGCAGATTTGAAGCGTCCGTGAAGCTGTCTGACTGAGAAGTCCTGACAGACGGGTCAATAGTGGTTTTCGGCAGGCGTCTCAATCCTTCAGGTCTGCACCACTGTTCGGCGTAAATATACGCAGACACCCACTACACTAACCACTTTTTCCAGACTGAACTTGTTTTATTTACGTATCAAGATGAAGGCAGTTGTGCTTGCTGGCACCCAAACTTTCAACCGCAAACAAAAGACTTTGGTGAGTTTGACGGGTTAGCTTCCGTCGAACGATCCATTGGGCTACTGTGTTGACTTGGTCGAAAATCTTGATGGATCCCACAAATTGTTCATGGAGTGGCCGGTTCTGTTTATACAATTAATACCGCTTTTGTCATCTGTCAAAGGGTTGGTCAACCGTACTTTGGACACTCCAAAGTCCATGTTGTTCTTAGGGAGAGTCTTCCCCCATGATTTTAGTGGTCAGTCACCTGAACAGGCCATGATTGCGTATGCAAAGTGGCCTACTTTTAAATAGTTCGTCACTGCAACTTTGATGTCTTACGGAAGGTGTTCCACTTCGATAAATGTGCTTAGTGGCTGAGTTTGCTATGTACTGTTTGTTCTCACAGTCTGAAGGTAAGCCACACATTTATGCCATTGATGAAACCCCTATAGAGGAAAGTCTACCTCAGATGAGGCGGTTTTAATCGCACTGAAGTGCTTTAACTGCGCACAAGGAAACAAACCTACAGAACCAAAACGAAACACTTTCTAGTTTCCCCTGCTCTTAAGAGGCCCACATCACACTATTGCCGGATTCACCGTTGTCCACCACTCCAGCGGACTGTCGATACCAAAACTAGAAGCGCAGTGAGGCCGCGAATCAGCACTGTGTTGAAATATTGGTAGCTCGGGCGCATTAACTGGCTAATCCAACCTGGTGTTTCTGTGTTTGCAAACAAATTTCCAAGCTCGACGAATAGATCAGTTGTTACCCGATCGATATCCAAGGTTTCAATTTATTGGACTATTCCTAGTAGAGGTCAGTGCGTGATACACCAGACTGTACAATGTGATGCATGGCCTTATCTCCACTCATCATCGAAGACGCCTGACGGAGGCGGAATTGCAACTCCATTTTACGTTCGTTCAGTGTGCAAAAGTCATATGGTATGCGCTGAAATACGTGGACACAAAGGTTTACTGGAGTGTTTCGTCACACCAGGTGGCATCTGTCATCTGGTATCACACAGTACGGAGTTCGCTTCTGAAAAATATGACAACGAGGATGTTGGCCCTGTCGCGAGTTGAGAACGGCTGACCAGATAACTGCGTTCAAGCTTGGCACAACTTGAACATCCGATTGATCTTAATCGTACTCAAGTATGGCAAATATTGAGGGATATGCAAACTATCATAGATGAATGGCCGTAGGGCGGGATTCCGTTAAAGGTAGCGGAAAGGTTAAAATTCGTTTTTCCCTCCGAAAAACTCAAGGGAGATATTGAAAGCGCATAAAATACTGAACTGAACACTCAAGTGACCATCAGAGGTGGGTTCTTGGTTCTTTTCGCTTCCCTTCGTAAGACGAAATGTTCCAATCAAGAGACCACTGGGATATCCCCAGATTTTATTCCCAGAGGAGGGGGAGTGTGCTGCATATATGCATGTATTCAGCTGTGTTGAAACTAAGGCTGATATTATATGCTAGCGAGTAATTAAGTCATTAAGTCGGGGTTTTGATTCATTCTCATGGCTACCATCAATAATTTCGCAAGATGAGTGAAACTTCCTTCCGAGAAGTAGTCGCTTGAGGAACCAATCAATGCTTGACCACGTGACGTGGTTTGTGTGACTGAAGGAAAAGCGGCGCTATGGCCCTCCAAGTGAGAGCCAGTCACACTACTCTTCAGCCGCTCGCGATCGAACGGTTAAGTGTTGGGCCACTAGCCCACTGGAGGATTGCGGGTTAGAAGCTTTCTGAGTTTCCTGAGCCGTGGACCGTAGATGATTTCCAACAAGGATGAAAGAGAGTTCCTCGGCGTTTCGGCATATACTGGCTTCACTGACAGGATAATATGTCAGTTAAAGACAACGGGTCCGTCAGAGATCAACATTTTCATCACTGGATCAACACCCCCCAATTACGCTCTCCTGGGGACCAGATTTTCAGAGTAGAATGAAATACTAAGGCCATTTTGTATCTTTATGAGCCGTGGCTCCATTTGACAACTTCTAGAAATCACTTTGAACTCAAATTCACTGGGACCCACATTTTCATGCGTGTGCCCACTACATAATGCTTTACGCTAAGCGTCCTCTGGCGACTAGACGGGAGGTTTTCGGATCAAACTGAGACTGGACTTCAGTCTTTAGCTACTTGAAACATTTTGAACGTGTATACCGTAATCGTTGACGGTCAGTGTGTGATAAAATCATGGCTTACTTGATTGGTCTATTGGATATGATCGTGGACCACCTTGAACGTATTCAAATTCGGTGCCGAAATCTTTTGTGGTTAATTGCAGGCATGTCTGATAATTGAGGTTAAAAAAAGATATGAATGTCTGACCACATATACAATGGGATGTATCTTCATATCCATATTTATGTGTAACGAATACATTCGTACAGAATATCACTTCACGACATCACGTTTCTGTTCACTTCCCGCCACAACCTCATTGATTTTATTGGAAAAAAATTCTTCTGAAGCTGGTCATGGCGTCATGAGAGGCCTAGTCATAAACAAAGCTGACGCCATTCGTTGTCACGCTAGCACCGACGTGAGCAGGCAAATCCGCCAATGAGATGGGGCTTAGAATTACAAGATAAGCCAATCAGGATTCAGCGTTTCAGCATCCGGTCTTCTGCATCGCGTGCAGACCACACACGCTAGCACACTTGCCGCGCGATGTGAATGTTCGTTCGGCCATGCCAACTGCTCCACAACGGGATACAGTCCTGGTGATTTAAATAGCAACCCCAAACGAGCTAGTGTCAACTTACTGTCGTTGACGATATTATGGCCATCGTCTACGTGATCACTTTGCAGTTAGTTTCACTTTTTTCCGGCATAGTATATGCCAAGGTGCTGTTCGGCACAAACGATCGGCCAGACAAGTCAGCTGATACGAAACCACATATTAGACCACATGATTCTGAACACAAGGCATTCAAACTGTCAAACGTAAAATACCAACTACTGTCGCAAATAAGTGGAATTAACTTCGTCTGGATCACACTATCGCTATCAAGCGTGTGCGCTATTATGATTTGTTTCACCATTCGCGCCAAGCTGGGAAAGAAATTTGGTTGGAAACGTACTCAAAAACAGAATACAGGAAGCTCACCTCTCAGTCAGTCTGTGAGTTTACGTGACGTGAAGGAGGACCATTCATCCCATGGAAAACAAAGGTCAGTTTTCAAAATTAGGGCTGTTTTATTGCTTTTGCTCACAATTTTTACTGTCGTAATAGCTTATTCCTAACCTAATTGCTGGGATGGATTAACCCGTTCAAATCAATCAACCTAAAACTAGAGCTCTGACGGAAGTTAGTACACCTGTTCCTATTTGATAAGTGTAACCCGGTTGAGCAAAGTTCCTAGTCTGAGCCAGTTATCTGAACAAATTGATCCTGAGAGCACATGAGAAGATTTGACGGACGTTGCTCATCTATAGGTCGAGGTGCTCAAACCACTGTTTAAAGCATGGAATGGATGTGCCAATCGTGTGGATTTATTGAGACGGTAGTTCCATCGTTTTCCTGTCTATATTTCACAGGAACAGTTTGATTAAACCTTTGGAAAGTGAGGCGGTGAACAGAACGTCTAATTTTAAAGGCCATCTTTTCAGCGCGGACATCTTATTGTAACGTATTCACAGTATCGATCGGTTGAGCATCATGCCACAGTATAGACTCCTGTTCTTACTTTACTGTACTACTTCTATGGCATGCGCGACGATCAGTCAGCTCCCATGCCCCCGAAAGGCGAGGAGTTGTCAATTCCGCGCACTGGGCTAGCCAGTTCGCATTTCATTGCTGAATTCTTTGAATAAATTGAGATTCGACGCGTTTGACATTACCCTTTAAGGTTACATTAAGATTGGGAAGATCCATGTTTTCGTTTAACCCCAAGAGGGCACTGCCTGCGTCCTGCGGTGACCTCAGTGTGAATAGGATCAGTTCATTATTTGGTTTACGCAGACAGTCTCTAACCACTGAAGTTGTCGGTATTGAATCGTTCTTTAAAGGCGAGAAATATTGTGGTAGTGTCATTGGACAATCTGTCCCTTCCATTGCACTTTGGGACCAAGCTGTAGATACCAATGTTCAGTCGCCTCAAACCTATTGACATCGTCGGTCAGCAGCAGCCAGATGTCGCACGTTCTGATCTCCCCAGAGGTTCGTGTGGTGTGTATTGCTCATTAGTTCCACCCATTATAAAAAATGTACAGGGTTCTCAAGGTTTCTGGCATATGCTGACAACATTTGAAAGATAGAGTCCGAATAGGGGAAGTCAACATGTAGATGATTATGGTGTTAGTAGAGTTTGCGTTCACTTCCTTCTCTTTTTAAGCATCTGCTGTTCTCCAGAAAAGATGAATCTGGTAGTCAACTCCAGAAAGGAGTAATGCTGGACTCCAGTTCCACCTCCTATTGTAATAGTTCATAAGCAATATGTATCCTTGACCTTGAACTGCAGACATCTGACGTGTGCTGCAAGCGTGCTGCTGGTAGTCCACCAACTCATGCTGGGTGCAGCTGAATACCTTCTCGCTGATTTCAAGCTTTCGTAACGTTGTCTGACTGAGGAGTCCGGACAGGCCAGTCAGCTGATCAGCACAACGGGGACGATTGTTGGGTCGTCGGTCGATTTGTTGGATATACCATTCACGTCGTGAACTCTTTCATCTGTTTAGAGTGAATAGTGGAGACGCGTCCAGAATTCACTGATGGAATAGTATTAACTTGGTCTGTCGGATAACCGGGATTCGAACCCGAGCACTGCCAAGGAGATACACCATCGGGGAGCTCAAAAAGAGCAGATGCCTGAGTCCAGTGTTTCCACGCTTTGTTATAGACAAACCAGAATCATCGTGGGTGAACAGGAGGGGAAATGTTCGAGCAAGACTTCGTTAGATGCAAGTGAACAAATACTCCCAATCTTATTGCAGCAGCCACTTGATGTATCTCCCTTTGCTCTGAAGCGCTCGTAAGATTTTTCACTGACAAAATGCTACTCAGAAGATAGATATTGGTACTCCATATTCTGGGGTTGGTGTTTTAGCAGTTGAATTCATTTTAAATTACTGACAGGAAATAAAACAGTATTCCAACTTTCAGTCTGTTTGTTGCATCAAGTTGTGTGCCGTGCTCTGGGCAAGAAATGCAGACGGCATGCATTTTTCAGGTTACCGAGTAAATTAAATATAAATCTCACAAGTGAGTTGCCAAACAGAACGTTGTTAGAGGTATGGTTGTTTTAGATATCCCACTACCGGCTTAATTTTTCGTAGTGCTCAGCAGGTAAGCCATGTCTCCGGGTCTCCATCAGTCTTGTTACATATTTGAACCAATCAACATGTGGCCACGTGACCACTTGATGTGAACTCCTTAACTGAGGGATGAGTCACTCTTTACACTCTCTAGGAGCGAGTCGATCAATCACATTGTGGATCAGCCGCTAGGGGTCGCACGATTTGGTCTTCAGTCAATAGTCAGAAGGTCGGGAGTTCAAATTTTTCGGAGATTCGTGAGATGCACCCAGATGACTACTACCAATAAGGGTGGAACAGTGTTCCGTGGTTTTTCTGCGTGAACTGACTTTACTTACAGGGCACGGTCTCGGTCGAACACCGAATTGTTCTGCAACCGGGCGTTTAAATCCGCATCAGTCGCTTCTTCAATGTGTGTGAAATATCAGCATTTCATTCGAAGCCTCAAAGTGCTCATTGTAGTGTGTTCTGGCAATGTGACATCCAAGCGTGGTGCATAAACCACATCGTCATTTATTCATTTCCCACTGCAGTGGTGGCCCAGTCCAAGGGCGTACGAAACATGACGGGGTGATTGCAGACGGTGTTTGAGCTGCGTGCTGTAATGCCTCATTGAGGCTTGGTGAGATCTCCATATCCCCAAAAACCATTCCGTAGTGAATGGTGACACAATATTAAGAATGTAACAAGTTCTGTTTCCCAGACGGATTAGAGAAAAATTATTCATGCTATACAACCTGCCCCCCCGTCTAGACATAATTTTCCCACTTAACTGACTAAAAGATTAATCATGAACTCTCACGAAGTTTCTTGTTGTCTGGAATTAGCACTTCTGGCATTTGTCTGCTTCAACCCCGAAGCATTCTCCCCTACAGAGGGTCTATGTCTTGCAAGTTATTTTTATGACAATGATGGTTCCAATTTGACACCTTTTCGGTACAAGGTTTGAGACAACGCCATGTTGCCCAAGCATAGAAAAGAGCCTTCGGAAAGTTGAGGCCGGTAATTGAACCAGCAGTTTCGCACCTTAAATGCCCAGCTATCTCGAGTAGACTATCTCTCCAATGAACATGTTTACCGTGGAAATTTTTTGTCTTGCTCAATATTCTTACTGATAGAGATTGGGTCCTCCGTCAAAGTTCTGAGTGCAGTAGTATTCTGTCCGGTTTGTCAGACTATCAAACACCGACGAAGATTTAAAAAAAAACGGATTCGCGGATCCTTAAAATGGTTCCCCCAATGTGAACAGGACACCCATTTCTGTTGGAGGGAATATGTAGCCGGAGGTTTAATTTTCAGGGTCTGCTTCGGTGAGCTCAAGACAGCTCAGTGGAAAAGGTGTGAACTCACAGATTGGTGGGTTCGTGGTTCGAATCTAACCCCGGAATCTCTACTGCTCCTGTCTAGGCTTTGGCTGCTTGGCAGTATTTCATCTCTTGCACTTCCTTCTGGTGGAATGGCGGCTAGGCACCGAGAGGGTACAACAGGTGAACGATTGCTGAGCAGTATTACAAGTTTATCCGGAGAATCTCAAAAGATTCTATCGGCTTGTTGATTGAGACTTGCTGTTTGGTCTGCTTGGACGTCAAATGGGGATTTGTCATCATCAGGCGCTAACTGCTTTGGGCCTTCACAACGTGTTATGACCTGGTGTCAATGGCTTCGGTGAATTCATGGCCATTTAGGAAGCTTCACCGGTTTTTACCTTACTTTATATGTAGGATCTAAGTCACAACATACTCCAAATAAGAACGGCCGATTGCCTGTTTTTTCACGCAATAGGATATAGCTATGCAAAGTTTTGAAACTGTATTTACAAACATTCGAAACCTGATGTCAAATTCATCCGGTTGGTTTGGCCTAAAGGTAATAAACCTACAGCGTGGCTTGCAATGTATGAGCTGTTTGGAAGTCGAGAATTACATAAACAATTGATATTTGACCGTAAAGAATGGTGTTTTGGTCCGGATCGGAACAGGTTGGTCCACCGGTTGCCGACTTAACAATCAGTCCTACCACTGTGTTTGAGGGGCATGAAATGACTGTGTATTTTGGAACTTCCGTGAGGTGGTTGAATACTGTCACTCCAATGCCTATAATCGTCAGAATCGTATGTCACGGGTAATTAGTTTTCAGCTAGTAGTTGCTAGGTCTTGCCGTAGATTACTGGAAGGCGGTGCGCAAAGTACTGCTCCAGTTTTGCCCATTAGATCGTATTTTGTCTATCGGAGTTTATTCTTTCCTACCTAAAGCGTAACACGTTGATGAGGCTGTTCCAGCCTTCATAACCTTTAGACTGTATGCCAGTGTTTGGCCCCAATTCTGATGTTGCACACCGTATATTTCACACAAAACTGCAAACGTGAGATCAGATTAGACCATCGTAACTATCTCACTTGAATCCATAAACCTACGGTAGATGACTGTCCGTGAAAACACGGTGGTGATAAGTATTGGTCAGTATCTTCATTACTGATGCCTGTACTTCTAAGATTTATTTATTAAACGGTAATATGCAAGGCAGTTCACGTTGTAGGAAGCTGTAAACAAATGTTTGCACGGTCAATCAATCATCTTTGCTCCATTTTAGTGGCTGCTACAACCTCTTTCCCGAGAGTCCAGTTCGGGATAGCGTTGTGCAACGCCTTTTCTTATAAAAACACCACTCAAACTGGTGGTGTCATAGAGATGCTGTTCGATTGGGAAGCTCTACAAAATACCATGCATATCAGGAGAGAAGAACGCGGTAGAAAGAAATCGTAGTTTGTATGGTGGATTGACATCCGTTTCCGGATCCACCGGTCTCATCGGACTTTGCCGCTGGACCTCACACACATGGGTAAAGCAACATACCGTTTGCTCTGAGCCATACACCTGTATCCGGTGTAATCCAACTAAAAAGTACAGCAGAGCGGGAAAAATGAGGAAGCTCGCAAACCTCCAGTATTCCTAACTAAATTCCCGTAACTTCCAAATAACATGGACAACTAAACTGTGGAGGTGAATGTCCAGACTGCTCGGATGTCCCGTGTCACTCGAAAGTCGCACCCAAGACACATGAGGCTAGTTTTGCTGTTCTTACTCTTGCATCTTAACCCTAACCCCTAAAACAACTGAAGTCACCCGTCGAACGAATGGATCGCGATTTGACCTTCGAAGCCAATCAGTGCATCCAGAATGAGATGAACTCGGTACTGCTCCCCACAATGAAAGTGCAGTCTGCAGCATTCGTAATCCCATAAATGTGACTTCAGCGTTTTCGCTGGATGATTGCACAGTCCATAAACCCAAAGTGCTGCGTGCTCTTATCTTTCACGTTTGGTTGCACTTTGACGCAGAGTCAACGTTCAAAAAATACAATGAAGGAGGAAAGGTTCTGAGGATTTCTGTTTTTCATTTTGTCCACAGCATTAACGATTTAAGTCAATCTTCAACTCCTGGAGAAAATGTGATTAAAAAAATTTAGCGACAAAATGTTTTTTTCTCATTTCACTTCATACCAGTAAAATGCAGCAAAATGATAATAATAAATGACTAGTTAACCGATGGATGAAGACACACTGTATTTTTCCTAATTATTTACAAGGGGGCAACCTCAAATGACCTACCAAAATGCGGTTTCTTCATCGATCACTGACCCGTCCCATTTATGTCTATGTCTCTGCGTAGTCCTCGCTCAAACAAGCATGCCTATCATCACCAGTGTGGTGCAGGAGATAACCGATTTTCGAATCCGTAGTACGAACTTAAAAAACTCTCGTAATTGATTGAGGATTGAATATGACGGGCGAGATGGCTCAGTGGTTAGAGCGCGAATTCACTGACCGAAAGGTCCGTGGTTAGAACCCGGCCTCTGCATCTCGACTTCTCCTGTCCAGGCTTGGACAACCTGGCAATATCCCAGCCCTCGTGCTTCCTTCGGGTGGCAGCTAGGCACCGAAAGGGTGCTACAGCTGAACGGACAGTGGACGACAATGGACTTATTCACAAAATTTCAACACACGACGAAAGATCATTATTTTGTGGCCGAACGCATATCCTTTTTTTGTTGAAACTGCGCTATGACGTATGGGTGTTTTCAGCGACGATTGCCCGCTGGACTGCTCATCTCTCGCCACAAATACTGCGGTACGGTTGAACAGAGTGCTCGAATCACTATGCACACACGTTTAAATTCGCTGCCATATGGAGCGCCGAGGTGAAATCAGTGAAGGTACGAGAAGACAATGAAATGAGGTTCATTCATCAAGAAATTCGGGGACTGTGCCTACCAGATGAGACTGTAGAGGGGGCTTTCGAAGAGTTTTTGGCAACATTGTGGAAAGTATGAGGCGGGAGGGCTAAGTGCTTAAAGCGCTAACTTACTAACCGGATATTTCATGGTTCGAAACCAACCTGTACATTTCGACTGCTTCTGTCTAGGCTTGGGCAACCGGAAAGTAGCCCAGACCTCGTGTTTCCTTTGGATGGCATGGAAGTTAAGTCCCGAAGTGGTGTTGCAGCTATGAAAAGTATGTTACTTCCGAGAAGCTATACCGCGATATCTCAAATATTGTTCCAAGTTAAAAATGCGGCGGCCTTTTAGAACCTCTAGGTGAAGAAGGACATCATGAACGAGAAATGCGACTGGATTCGATCGAGTCTCCGGTAAAAGCTAAATCAGTTTTCAAATGAGTATGCACAACTTGTAGTTCAAGTAGAATATAAGCCTGACGAAAACTTGAGGACTGTGCCTACATGATGAGACTCAAGAAGGGAGGAATCTGTCATGGGCTGTTGGAGAGTTTTCGGCAACTGTGTGAGTAGCTTGCTCTTTCAAAAATATATTACTTTTGTTCATGGGTGTATTTTGTGGCGCAAGTTACGACATCCTTGTGGACTGGAGTCCGTATCAAGAGTAAAGCTGTTGGTTTGTGTTTTTTTAAAACTGATTTCGAGCGACTTGGAAGAGTTTTCGTGATGTTGTTGATTGTCAAAATCATGCAGCAAATTTTTGTGAAACGAATTTGTCAAACGTTTCCACCGAAGAAGCTGGACGGGGTTTACAATTTCACCTCTTTTCGTGGTAAGCACTCAAATTTGGTATTTTGCAAGGGAGTCGATCCAGGTTGACTGAATTAAGACTGTCGTATTGACGCAACGGATGTTTTCGGATGCTGGTCATACTGTATGAATGATACTAACATAGAGTAGCCAGTGATTTTAGGGAAAACTGAGCCATGTTAAAATACGTACAGTCTAATAACATCACATGTGGTTGTTACTGCATCATAGTAAGTGTTCAGCTCCACATTCATGGACGGACTATCGTGTGTGCATAGTACAGTTGATTTCCGATGTCCGTTACATTTAGCTAGGGGAAATTTATCTTGTTTCCGGTGTCATGAACGCATAAAGAACGAAATCACGCAATTCGTGGTGTGCGCTCATCTGCAAGTCAATTTGGTCTCTCGTTTTTGATATCCGTCGACTGAATGTGCCACACCACAGTCGTCTCATCTCACTTGCTACGATATTAGAGATATTGCACTATAATTTCCCAAAGGAGCACTACTCTTGAGGTTGCTGGTAAAGAGCTTTCAGGTCGACTATCAAAGGATTTTCAGCAACCCTATAAGTGGTGTTCCTTCAACAGATTAGACAATGTTTTTTCAGCTGAATCAATTTTACTCTGGTTCCAATTTTTTCACCCGTCATGACTGTTTTATTCCGAGGGATGTGATGAGATCGTGGTACCGAAGAATGAGGTAACATGTTTTTAGCAAATCATGATGCGTTTCGTGAGCGTCGTGGAAAGCTGCTTTCAAAATTTCGCTGAGGTGTAACTCTGTTATAGTCGGTGATGTCCACTCACCTTGGTGGGTGTCATTTCTAGACCTCAAAGCAGTCTTTGAATCTTTTTATACAAAAACGCCCATCTGGTTAAGCTTCCTCCTGGAGGAGAGTGAAATCACTGGAAGTCAACCAAGTGGACTACACAGTCAGATTCATGTATACAGGATAAAAAACAAAACTCGGACGAAACGACATACCCACAAAGGTGGGGATGACCGGCTATTGGGGCTGTCTCCACAGTAAATCGGGTCACGATTACGGTAGCTCTGACCTCTATCACCCAACCGAAATCATGAAGTTAACGGAACCAACTGCGTTTCTGAATACTCATTTTTCCCGTTTTTGGCAGCGCATCTGGTTAGCTCGCCGTCAGTTTTATCTTTGTCGTGTTGATCTTGGCAGAATGGTCTGCATCAGACAGAATCGTAGCGCTTTCAGTCAAATTTGACCACAGTGGGGACATAACTGTCGTCCGTGTGGTTGACCAATTAGAAAAAATGATGCCTTGTAGAACAACTATCTTTTTCTTTAAGGATAGCTCAGTGGTTAGAGCGCGAATTTACTGAACGAAAGGTCTAAGGTTCGAACCCGACCTCTGCCTCTCGACTTCCTCTGTCTAGGCTTGGGTAACCTGGAAGGGTATCCCAGCCCTCGTGATTCCTTCTGGTGGCATAGCAGTTAGGCACCGAACGATTTTTTCAATTTTTTTCTTCAACAGGGAAGAACAAACCAAAACTATTGAGGGCCATTCTGGCTTTTGGTTCCTCTGAGCGGATGAAATAACTTCCCGTTTCTTTCACAGTCTCAAGGTGGGACGAATGATCTAAGACCTGCGGTTTCTATGAAAAGCCACACAAACATATTGGAGAGGAAGTCGTTACAGAGGGGTTCTTTGGATAGATAGAGTAATGGGGGTTGTTTTACCTTACTCGCAGCCGGTTTATTCTTGACAGAATCCTCATTTCTGCAATATATCCGAATTACTCCGAAACTAATTGCAAATTACAGCTTAAAGTTAGACAGCTGACTTACACACAACCATGGCGGTATGTCTGACAAGCAGTCATACCGGTATGTTAACACCGCGTAGCACATGTTTTCTGTCTGGGGTGCCCATTTCTGTCAAACCGTTTTCGTTTTAGCAACTGAAAAAGGGTTTTTAGCCTACGTAAGTGCAGTTCAGTGACTTTTATGTAAAAAAATACGTGATAGGAAACCGCAGTTTGGAAATTAGTCCAGGTGAGTGTTTTACAGTTCAGACAAACTGTTTCTTTATGTGTTACTTAGGTGCCCGGTTAGTCCTGTAGAATAAAATGCAGCGAGGGAGGCATTTTCGAAGCAATACCACTTCCGAAGAGAGTCACAATGGCTTCGTCTCACTCAGACAGTCTAACGTGCTTCTTTCTACGCAGTGTATTCTGTTCGGAGGTCGCTATAACTCCCGGTGTTTCGTCGAATTCTTGTGCTGTTGGATTAGTTGATGTGCCTTGAAAAAGACATTCGAGGAGAAAATTAGCGTCCAAATACTTCTTGTGAATTCATCAGTTTGGGTAGTTTCTACAGATGGTTTGGAAAAAACGCACAACTAGTCCGTTTTACCGTATCACCAACCGTGTAGAAGAATCACGACACATCAGAGACTGGAGATCAAACAGGCAAGTGAGTAAAAGTCTGTAGGTCAGAGGACATGGAAAGGTGAACTGACATCTCAACGAAGCAAGACAAATGGCTGATCACGTGGACGCTTATCTGTTCGCCGAAAGGGGCAATAAGCTTGCGAACGCTTCGTCACCAGTCGAGATGACACCGTCAGTTCGCAGTTGGGTGAGGAAGTTTCGGTTAACGGTTAACGGTTAACGGGCTGTCAAGGAGTTTCCATCGACAATGTAAGTAGCATCATAGAGGAAAGTTCTTTGCCATCTTGACAACGGGCATTGTGGACCATATGTAGCTGGACAGTATTACAAACTGAGATTCACATTCAGTTGCCAGTGGCTCCACACGTTTTCCGACCGTTCATTTACAGTCACTGTCAGACTTGCATAACACAATCGGGCTTGTGTGTACACCGAGGCGCTCAAAGTTCGGCATTCGAGGTGTGCGTACTTGGCGGGTGGTCGGTCCAAGGGTGTCAAACATACGGTGCTTCCGGATACTGAGTGTGAATACGTTCGCCTGTACTAAATCAGATGTGTTCAGCGTGTGCCGGTGGTATGCTTCGCATGTAACATGTCAGGAGTTCAAACCCTGACACAGTCAAGGATATGCACTGCTGACGATTTCTAATAACGATGTTAATGACACAGGTCCAGTGCTCCCCAGCTTTTGTGTGGACTCACTAGGACAGAAGGTGGACTGTTCAAACGAGAGTGATGTGAGTGTGAATTCTACGAACCCTTCAGCCATTTAAAACTATTCGCTCAACTAAAAGCAACTTTGACCGCCTGGTGTTGTGCACTATGAAACAAAGGATGGTTTAGGATGTCACAGCAGAACAACAGATGGAGACATTGTTTGAAAGACACCCGAGGATTAGAACAAGGGACTGCCTTAGTTTTTGCGATAGCTGGCCGTGTATATGGTTACTCTGAACGGGAAGCTATTTGAATCATCAAACTGCCAACTGTGGGTCCTTTGTTGCGTAGCAACTGGGTTGATGGGCTCGCAGTGGTGGGAACTAAGTTAAAGTACGCGAAGCGAAATGAGAGACGCCATCATATCTGGCTACCCAAGCAGTTAAGTAGTGTGATTACTTGTGAAAATGTAACATTTTATTGAGCTTATTGATTTGTTAGAATGGATTACCTTTAAATATAAATGGCTTCCATAGTCCATTAGCAGGTACAGCAAGGCGATTACTTAGTAGGGGATTACTTAGTAGGATGGCTAATCGGCCTGTGATGGAAGGTTTTCAGCCACCTTGGCGTGCAGCCACAATTCACGATCAACCAAAGAAGTAACTCATGTATGTCCTGCTGAAAGAACTGCTGATGGCACAGGGTCGATGAACATCAACTGTCCCCTTAACAGTCTATCTTTCGGGTACCTTTTAACTCTCATAGTCCTCAGAGTTTTTACATCATACACCACTTCGAGGACTGCCTGGCAGGACCAAATAATGAAGCTTTTTTCTGTGCTTTGACCTGAACTTTGATAGATTAGCTTTTGGATTTAATACACAAGGACTTCGTACTCTAAACTAATGTTTCTTTATCGGTGTAACGGAGTATACTACTGATGAAGTGTGAGTAATACCTGCTCAATGCATTTTGAAGCGACGCTTCCGTATCTAATCGATGGTTTAGTCAGCCGTTCTATTGTGTCTGTTTGCTTATGTTAAATAGTCAAACAGCGTAAGGAAAGTCAAGGAGTACGCTTGAAAATGTTGACTTTTTCAAATCTGGTATAGATGAGGCTTTCGCTTTCGTGTCCGATGTCTTGCCTCCTCCCTGTTCGTGTTCCGGGGCTAACGGCTGCTCTTTTGGAAGGCCTACATTCGTCCATGAGTGAGGTACGGAGTTTGGAAGCTTAAGCTGACCAAGTTAGCTTACATAATTGCGCCTTTTGTTGGCGTGTTTGGTAGACTAAATGTCTGGTCACATAATTTTGTGACTGCGTAGCTTTGTTCTTGAAAACTCCAGTGGTGACCGGATAAAGTCGAAAAAAGGCGCTTTGCAGGGCTGAACAGTGGATTATGAAACAGCATTACTAGGATTAGTGAGTACTATTCATGTATGCATTTTAGAAGAGCTTCCGTTTCAACCATTTTTAATTTGTTAGCCATGCTCATAACCTAAATCATCAAGATATGGCTTCGAATAGCCAGTATCCTAATCTTTCATGCCCAAATACTTTCTGGAAGAGATGGCCGGACCCGCTCACCACCTGAACAGCGGAGTGTAGTACTTAGTTAATCATTTCAGCAATGAGCAGGTGCGCTTATTATCAGAAGAGCGTCAATAAGCCAGTTAGCAGTTCGCTGATGTTTACATTCAGAATTGAAGACAACCGATCACATCAAGCAATCAATTCCTTCGAGCGTGAACCTATTTGTCTGTTCAGATGTGGTGATCTAGATGAGTTCAGTGTATGCTGATGAAGCAGTAGTACCGCGGTCGTCTCGAGTATTAGGTTTCTGGGGTCAAAAATCGGATACGGCCGATGATATGCACTACTAATGAGCTCTAATAAGAGCGAAACTCGAGCCTAGTGCTTCACCTCTTCGGTGTGGACTCATTGGTATCATCTTTCCGAGACAGAAGGAGAAATGTTCAAGCGAAAAGGATGTGAATGCAGGTTCTACAAATCACCTAACTACCTACAACCAATACGGTAATCACTGCAGGTTTGCCCATTTCATTCTCCTGTGGTTTGCCTGATTTGTATTGGCAGCCAGGACATTACGAGGAGGCAGAATTCAATTAAAACTATTGTTTCAACTCACAGATGTGCATTATAGGAGTTGTGCATCAGAACTACTATCGTTTTTTGCACAGCTGGCTGTCATCATGTGGCGTTTAAATAAAACAGACTTTGATATGACAAGGAGTTGATGGGCAGGTTTACTGCTGATTAAGATTGCCATGCATTCAAAGTGAACCGAAAATCGTTCCAAATTTAAGGTGTCTTGTCTCTTTGTAACACAGATGTGACAGCTCCCATCTTTGAAAAATTCGTTACTTCCTTGATCAAATTATGGATTGGCCTCAATTACCAGACGAGGTCTCAGTTGCAGTTCCAAAATCTCCTCATACTAACTACAAGTCAATTTGTCCAGAATCCAAAACCTAGGGTGTTTTTCCTAGAACCAAACCTTAATTGTAATTGAAACCCAGGGTAATTCACAGGGCACCAAGAACCCAACGCCATTGTTGACGTTACCATTTAGTTGAAGCCGGTAAGCTGTAGACAGCCAGGTTCTGTCCCCCAGCATAGGAATTCAGGACCATGTGTGTTGACGTAGTTATTTCGGATAAACTGGTCTTTCTTGGCGATCTGCTTATTCAAACGAGTTATTCTCTTATTCTTCATTACAGACTGCCAGGTGAGTTACGGGATCGGAAAACCACTCTAGTGGATAAGCAAACACCGTGGGTTTAATCAAATCTTCCGCGCAATAAAAGCAGCTTCCGAGTCCCACCGCTCCCCATAAATGATAGCAGCTCCACCTAAAGGTATTTTATGGTTTGGCCGTACACATCTAAGGTGTATACAATATGTTCCGGGTTGCCTGCTCTAAGCGACCGATAACTGAGGCGGCTTCCTTACGTTTACTTCAACTTGGCCACGCGTTTCAACCAACCTGGAGCTATTCTTGTCTAGTTTAATGATACTTGTTATGGATAGCAGAGACAGTTGTCTTCCGGCTGTACAAACCTGGTATCTATGCGTACAAACTGTTTCAAAGTGCATGGTATGTTCTAGACAGCCAAACACCTGGAGACTGACTGTCTTCATGCCTTAACAAGATTTTGTACCTTCTGTGACTGACACCCTAGTTTCATTGTATCTAACTGTTTCCTCCATACATGTCAGTCATTTCTGTTGCGTCTAATCAGCGGAACTGCCACTGAAAACCACTCCACTGGTCGTTCCTTGGTCAGCACAAACGTTTCACACAACCATGTGCTCATTTGGCACCAATATAGATTGTGTCAATTTGTAGACTTTTTGTTTGTACTATGAAGGATTATCTCAAGCTGGTCCATCATATCAAGCAAAAACTGGCACATTATTTAGGGTTTAGTTTCACAATTTTCTTCTTCGAGAATTCAGATGCTTGCTTGAGTCCCAGTCATGCCATGTTACATGCGATGGACGTGCTCTACCTGGTTCACATTTGACGGGAACAGGTGATTCACCATCAGCTCTCATCCCTGGACTAGAAACTGGAGACAGAATGGGGCAACAGCAGCTCTGCGAACGTTCTACTCTACTCCCGATTTCTTTGTTTCTCAGTAGGATGTTGTGTGGGTTGTGGCTAGGTAACGGTTGAGTTACGATCGAAGGACGGGGGTGGGGTGGGGGTTGGCTACTGGCCAACTGTGTAGTTCGTGTTCGTTCAAGCCAATTTACGTTGGGCTACATTATGGCTGACGGTTTACCAGAGTACTATAGAACAGACACCATAAGTGAAAAAAAACATGCTTTCCATCCATGTAACAAGTAAATTTACAGAATTGTTTCAACTGCCAATAATCCACCTGTGCATAATACCAGCTGATGCAAATTTCCACAGTAAAAATCTCCCATTTTCCTGTTTACAGTTCTCAGGACAGAAACCAACTTGCCTTCCCTCACCCGACACCGTTTATGTCAGTGCGGCATGAAGCCTGTCCTCGCAGTATTAGCCAGTTCTCGTGCGTTCGATCCGAGGTGTCGACCGAACGGCAATCCAGTCAGCCCAACAGTCTATGTCCGTGTACCAGTTTGGACTATTCAACCGGCGAAAGTGGCTACGAGACCATAGACCGACCCACAGCGACAAATACTTCGGCAGAAACTGTGAATGATTATCATCATTCATTTTCTTCCCCTCGTAAATGGCTTCAACGACGTTCTAAACTGGATTCATGGGTGAGTCTTCAGTGGTAGACCTCACCTCAAATTGAACCTAAGGATTGTTATCATTCCAAGCAATTTGGCTTTTTATAATTGGCATTGCAAGATCGGGCGCAACATTCCCAGGTATTTTCACCACATCCTACTACAGTCGAGTGACAAAGTTTAACATGCGAAGCTGGGAATGATGGTACGCCTCATCCGAGTTTCCAAATCACCAGGGTGCCATCAGTTACTCAAGCAGTGAATGGGCGAATGCAAATGGGGTCTAACTCATCTTTGTTGTGATTGTTGTCTTTCACACAGAGTAGTTCAGAGAAAAGTGAGGCTAATACACGTAAATAAATGCAAAATGGGAGAACCCATCAGTTCACCCGAAACGCGCTGCTTATAACTTTGTATGAGAGTCTGCAGGTTTCGGCTTGCTCAGTCAGCAAGTACACCACGTGCGATCCTATTAGGGAGGTTCGTGCTCCCTGAACCCCTCACATCAGAACCTTCGAATCTGAAATGAGTCCATCAGTATACGGATGATATATCGTCGTATTAGGTCAAAAGTAAGAATTTATCATGGTGTCATTCATCATGCTGAAGGAGAGGGTTGCGAAATGGTTTTACGGGCAGGAGATAATTACTGAAAACTTGACTATGGGGATCAGTTTTATTTATAGCGTACAGTACACCACTTTGGAATACTTTCGGCCAATTTCTTCAGTATACCTGCATGCAATTTTGAGTAGTCCCCTTGGACAACAGAGAATGTGCTAAAATTTGAGATGTTGGTTTTGTCGTGCGCATACCAATCCGGCAAATTAGTAAAAAACTGTAAAGTGAAGACACCGTAATGCGGATGCTTATGACGGTATTGTGATTCTAAAAAATGATGCCCTCATCCAAACTGTCAGTTATAGTTGAAGAGATGGCGGCGCCTGAAAGTCCTCATACACTAATCCGTCGAATTTTTCACCAGACACTCCTGATTCGTTTCTGCAGAAACCTTAAAACCCGGCGTAATGTATACTGTGTAAAACATTTTTTTCATTCCCAAGATTATCCTAGAACCTTCCAGAATGCACCTATACTCATCATTTAGCGTCAGTTTCCATTTTTCATTCCCTACTCATTGCATTAGCTCCTGCATGAGTATGCTGTTCATTCGTGGCATTTTGCTCAATTTCGCGGCACTATATCAGGCGAATTTAAATGGCCTTCCTGATTTTCAGTTCCGATGCACTTGGTGTTTGATGAGCTCCAGAAGTCCTAGGTTTCCCGGTCGCTTTCGAAGATATCTTGTTATTACCCCCACGTCCATAATGATCGGTTTCCTTTGTCTGCGGTCTACACGTGCACATTGTCTATCGTGTTCTTGCATGTTCTTTTCCCGACAACTTACCAACCTCAATACGTTGTTGACTGACGCAAACAGGTCGTAAATTGACTCCTCTTATTAGTGAGCTGCACTCATGATTGACCAGATACCGCTGGAGCCTGAAACGCTCGCCGTTTAAGATCACTTAGTCCCCGAGTCTCCTTGGTGCTGGGATAGTGGTACCGTGTTCCTTCTTACTCTTTCCTTCACGCATTCTCCACGTGGTGTGTGTTGTCCACCTGAAACTGGGTATTCATCACCCTAATGACATGTACCGGCTAACTGTCTTGGCATAATCAAATTTTGAAGATTCTAAGATGACAGGAGTATGAAATAGTTGGGAACACTCGGTGTTATCGTTACAACTACCATATTTTTAGAAGCCAGCCCGCTTTTCACCTGCCTCGTCTACTCATATAAGCCTGTTAGTAGTTAATACACCCACCATGACATTGGCCATTAGTCTCCCTTTTGTGATAACTCGTACGGATGCTTGTGTCACGTGCATTCTTGGATGCCCGAATGCTATTTTCGTCTCGACTTGGGGTGGTGTCAGTCACCCACGGGTCCAGACTACTCATCTGCTGTGCGCTGTTTTCGCAATAAACAAGTAAACGTTACTTTTTTATGACAGTGTGTAGTCGTAACAGCTAGCAGTTGTCGATACTGGGGCTATACTTGAGAACCGTGTCCTCTCTCCACGACACTGGCGTGCATCGTTCACATGGCTATGCAGAATGTAACATACCCTGACCATCGATTATTCTTGACTTGTGCGACTGCTGCGCGTCCGTACCTCTGAGGTGTCACAGAAATAATTTCTGCATGTGTTTTGATGGCTGTTTACATGTCACTCGGTTGCAAAGGTCACTACAAAGGGTTGTTTTGTCAGTTACCGTGAGGCAACAGATCACTACATGTTTTGTGCGCCTACGGCGTGCTGAGAGAGGGACTGAGGTCTCTGTGACATAACATTTTTTTAAATTCTGACAACATCCAGTGGGGTGTATCTCGCGCACGGTAACCACAGTAGATACATACTGATGAGTCATTGCCAGACGTGTCCAGGACAGATAGTTACGTCCATCTTATTTACACAACTATACATACAAGTTATTTTTCACCAATTTCTTCGAATCATTCGGAACATTTATGTATACAGGCTTTTTTTTAAGGTTAGACAATTTCGCACGGTGGGTCATGTTCTCTCTTGACACTTTTCGTGGCTGAAAATGTCAACTGTCAGTACAAAAAGTGACCTCTGGTTATGCAGACATAGACTTATTGCAACCATACAAATTATAAGTGAATACGTCATACTGAGAAAAAATGGAAGTTGTCCCAAGTAGAGTCGGCGATCAGCCCACTTCGAGTTTATTCCTCCGATTCTTGGCGTTTGCAAAGATCAATTTGAGTTCAACTTGTAATTGACTGCCAGACATTCTCGAGGTCTCGGATGATGTTCCATAGTATAAAAGTCTTGGTGAAGCATACAGTCGAGTTCAAATGCCCAATAAAGATGCCGGATATTTTTTTTGATGGGACCAGCGCAACAGTGATTGAAAATCGCAGTGTGTTGTACGGGTAACACGCCGGATAGCCTTCCACCCCGTAGATTAATCTTCTCGAGACAGGAGATGTTATATAATAGTAATCGTTCAGCTGTAACACCATTTCGGTCCCTAGCTGCCATACCACACAGCGGGATTACGAGGGTTGACGTACTGTTAGGTTGCCCAAACCTAGTCAGGAGCAGCAGAAATGCAGAAGTTGCGTTCGAGACACCGACCTTCCGATCAGCAAGTTAGCGCCTTAACCAATGAGGTATTTCGAGCTCGACGAGGACTGCTCCACCAAGCGTGACATTGCGCATGGGCAGTAAAACGTGGAATCTCAAACCGGTACATCCGGTCACGTTGTAAGCGTCTGGCTCCTTGGCTTGTGACCACTTGAGGGAGACTATTAGAGACGAGAGACAGTGACAGACTACGTAGCCTCAGCCACGTAGTCAGTAGTGCTTTCCCATAATTATAGCCTCCACTCGAAAGCTACCCTTAACAGCCAATTTTGGCCCTCAGCAGTTCCCTGCCGAACTCCTTTTGACCATCCATTCGACGCAAAATGATCCACCTCACTGCAGTTCCTTAATCGGTGATTAAAGAACTGCGGTGACCGGAACCTTGACAGACGTGGAGCACTTCGTGGCCTTCTTATCCAACACCGTTCGTTGGTTGCCGTACACACTGAAAGCGTCGGAACTCGATGAATTTTATTTTGTGTTGCCAGACCGAAGGCACTGCCCATTCCCCAAAGTATATCTTCTCAATGTTAGGTGTGCAAACATTCCTAAATTCGAAGAACAGTCTAAGTCAGTATTGTACTTCGCAAGCACTTCGGTGTTTGCCAGTAGAGTTTACACGTGACAAGAATTCGAATCCTCTACGTAATGCAGTGTTCATAGACTTCAGGCAAGAAGTTTTTTGGTTGGTTCAGGTGAATTACCGTCGGTCGCCTTAAGAGAGAACTAGATATCAACACGATTTCATCCTGTTGGAAGACAGTGTGGACGTAATTGTCTATGCGCCGAAAATGCAAGTGTGTCATTATTGACTAGGCTTCTTGTAACTCGAGGAGCTACATCCGTGTTTATCTAACTATTTACGGCTACTGCATGAGAAATCTTGCGGGTAAAACGTTCGTTTGTTTGTAACAATATTAATAATACGCCCATTCAAATGCAGACTGCGAATTTACTATGCCAGTCAAACCATGGGTCTGCCAACTTCATCCAAATGAGCCTATAACTTCCGTACAACCCAGGATGTTCTCTTGAAGTGCTGTTTGACGGCGCATTCCTACTCGAGGGAGATGACTTCTCTGAGGGGATTAGCTTGGGTTAGTTATAGTGGTGTCTATCTCAAACGATGAGAAGGTCACCATCATAACACACGACCCTAAATTACTTGATAGTTTGGCGATGGTAGGGTACGATATTAGCACAGTAGACCTCGGGTGGCCGTTCTGACAGTTTCGACCTAGTTCTGATAGGCTTTCTGCTCGAATATTACCTACAAGCTGCTTACAAATAATAGATAACCTGAGGGGATTTTCGGAATTGTTTACCGGTTGCTACCCAGATGGCTGTTGATCTGTTTGCAGAGTTTGCAAACCTTGCTTGCAAACCTTTTGTCCACGGAACATCGTTCGTGTTCTGTGACGAAGACGTCGCCAGTCTCGACGAACAAATGAATAGTCCATTAGTAACCTGCTCAGGAATGGAAGAAATTTCACAAGAAATAATTCACCTCCATCTGAGAAGTTGTCACTCGAGAAGTCAGCCATTATCTGATCAGGTGACGTCATCTGCATGAATGAAGGATAGTAGCGCTCTATTCCGTCTAAGTGTAAATTAAACATCCCATTGTCCAGTCATTCTTTGTCAGATGGTATAGGGTTCAATTACTAAAAGCAACGCTGAGAGTTTGAATCTCTTTCCGGATAGTTGGGGTGCTGATGATTCCCAAAAGGAAGGAAAAGTCATTCAGCATTGACTGATTTCACTTGCAGGACGAAATTCTGGTTGTTTTTGGAACAGAAAGGCAAGAGAATGCTTCAGACTACTGATGACTGACGCACTGGGGATATGCATTACATGTCACACATTCCATGCGGAACTTCCTGCGGTGTTGCACCGAAAATTTGCTCGTTTTCCACTTAGAGGTATATCAGATAGCATGAATGCGGATCCTAAGTTTGGGGGCCAAATATACGTCTATACCGTTACTCAGTAACTCCGATCCGACAAGGAAACTGCGGGAATAGGTGAGTCATTAGCTTGCGGCATCTGTTGTCTATTGTTGCCTCGGCAACCGGCTTACTAGGTGTGGCTTAGCGCAATGCCAAATCCGACTTAACTGATTAACTTTCGGATTTAGATGCATTTTCATTGGGATGAGCCGTGTTTGAAATTACAAGCCCAGGAGATTAACAGTGTTCTTCTTCGGTGCTTCACCGTTTTTGATGAAGCCTCCCTTAAGGGAGAAGGGCACTCTTCTGCTACTCTCGATAACGTACACCTCAACCGATCTACAGATGATGTCTAAATTTGCAACTGCCGCACTTCCTATACGCTTTGTAAAACTTTATCCTTTGTTTGCATTAAACGATGAAAATCCCAACTGCTATTTGTAGAAAAAGGCCACTATTTCTCTGGTGTTTTTTTAACCTGGACAGTTACTGCAGTATGACAGATTATGCCAAGAAATTTTGAAAAGATCATGCATGGGTCATCCAAATGCTCATACAAGCTCTTGTTACCCTGGCTCACACCATATCGCTTTCTTGAGTGGATTTTGTGTAGTTTATAAGGAGGCCTATATTCGTAGTGCACTACTCATAAGGTTGCTGAAAACTCTCCGACAGCCCACGACCGGTTTTGCCCTTCTAGTTCGGGCGCATAAGGTAGGTGCCGTCCCCGAGTTTCCGTCAACCTCATGTTCTGTTTGAATCCAAATCGCATGAAATTAGCGAAATACACTCATTTGCAAACAAATTCGGTTTCGCGGGAGGCTCACTTGGAATCCAGCTGAATCTCTAGTTCATGATGTTTTTAAGCGACTGAATGTGCTGCACCAGGTCGCTTCACGTTTCAGTTGGTACGATATTCGAGATATCGCGATACATGTACAGACGTAATACACTACTCATAAGGTTGCTGAAATCTCTTCTCCGTTTTCGCTGAAAAATGAGGTGGTCTGGTGCAGCACATTCAGCTGAAGGATATCATAAACGATAGATTCAGTTGTGTCTCTCGTGAAAACCAAATTGATATGCAAGCAACCTCGTGAGTAGTTTTCTTTATGAGAACACCTTTATTAACAATCAGCAAAATAGTACGGCGGGACAAATCAGATGAAAACCAGTCACTAAGTGGGTTTGGCGACACGCACTAAAATTGTTATACAGCATTTGTTTGAAATTGTTTATGTCCGGGTTGAGAATGACATAATAGTGATAATCTTCCGGCGGTAGCCCCTTTTCGGTTTATAGTTACCATGACACCCGAAGAAAGCATGGTGGCTGAAATACTGCCAGGTTATTCAAGCCAAAACAGGCGCAGTCGAAACACCGTGTTTGGGTTCCAACCACTGGTGTTCTAGTCACTGAACTGGGCCTCAAACACTGAACTAACATGATCCAATGTAAGGGCAATGCTGTTTGCTTCCCCATTATTTGATTGTATTGGTTTGGTTAGCTGAAATAATGTATGGTCGCAAAAAAGCCATTGGATCACAGACAAACGGTCAGCAGCGGACCATCCGCATCTGCAGTCGTCACTAGAGGAAACAGCCACCATGTGATTGTGTTATTGAAGAATGGGTGACATGGTATCCTGTCTGAGTACTGATCAGCCGCTTGCGACTGAACGGTTTGGCCTTCAACCACCAAGTTGGAGGTTGCGAGTTCGAATAACCTTAGAGGCTGTTTTTATGCGAACTGCTGGTGATTCTTAGTAAAGATGGGAAACCTGTACAGTGCTTCTCGGATTTTCAGCATAGATTGGCTTCATTTTTGCAGGAAGAAATCTGGATTGCGATTTTCAAATCTCATGCCACCAACAGAAAACTAAATGAATAAATGATGCAAGGCATACTTTAAGTAGGCTTCTTTTATTACAAGCTCAGAACCCAAAATCAATCGTCTGTCGTTAAAATCCGATTAACGAGTGACAAAATGCTTTCTCGTAAAACCAGTTTGATTGTATCTGTTAGTTTCCGACCCACGAACAGAAAAATTCACGCATACTATGGCCAGGACTATTCGAGCAGCGATTGTGATCCCACATCACCGCTTGTTTACCAGCGACTTCTCCCGAACAGCGCTGGTAGTGGCACACATTACACCTTCAAAATATGGAGGGTGGGGCCAAGTAGTTAGTACAAGTCTAAGTTATTCCAACCTAGTATGTCTACGTTTTTGACTCACCCCCACCCCACCCCCCCAAATGCCTGGCTGCCACTCTTCAAAGCCGGAAGATAACTGCTGTCGAAATTTGTGAGAACAGTTAGTGCTGACATCTGTATGATATGTAAACAGTCAGTGGTTGTTGGGGTTCATTGGCTGTTGATCTGGTCGTCAGTACGCACTGCCAGCTGTCCTTGAATGGTGACCAAACGTTCGCGAGCCAACTATCAAGCTTGGCGAACAGATCACCAGCCACCTGATTAGCAACCAATGAACGCAAAGGACCATCAGTATTCCGACACAGTCGTTACTTTGTGTATACTGGCTCCAGAAACAACAGTAAGTTTTCGACAACTACTCCCATTTGCACATGAATTTGGTTATATCAAGGGACTCAAACGAATTCAGCTGAGTCTCTCTTTTATGATGTTTGGCTTCAACTGAATGTGCTGCACCAGTACAGCTTATGTTTCACTTGGTACGATATTCGAGATAGCACAGACGTAACATAATACCCATAGGATAGGAAAGTCAACAACAACCTTATGAGTAATGTGTTACGTCTAGGCGACAGTAATTTTGTTGTTCATACAGCCATTGGTGGAAAATTTAAACTCCTTCCTGCAATGGAGTCAGAAGTCTTACAGGTCTCACACGTCGAACATTCAAACTGTGTGTGTTGATAAACATGACACAACATGTGGAACTCCGTTTGAGTTGAGTAAAGAGTTTCACAAAGTTATTCGAGCATTACACACAAAGCAATAATTCACCACAAGCTACCTCGACAGCTTGGTCTGGAATCCTCACAGCTTCGTATTTGAGTGCACATCTTTATTTCAGATGTGCACTGGTGATCAAACTGTGATCGAAATATTAATGATGGGCAGGACATTGTTTTCTCTGAAGCGCCTCCGTAGCTGGATCATCAGCGCTGAACAAGGAGAATATATGTGGGACACTGCACTTTGGTTCTGCTTTCTGAAACTTTCTCATTGCGCAATCGTTCGCTTGTTGGTGGTCATATAAGTCTTAGTTTAATCAACGCATTTCTAAAGGTCACGTGAATGAACCCGAAAGCCTGCCTGTTCTTAAGAGCGGCAACGGACTCGCTGGATAAAACTTTGGCTTTACCAATGAGAGGAAGACTTTCATTTCGGGCTTGAAGTAGAGATAGATAGATAGTCGTTCAGCTGTAGCACCATTTCGGTGTCTAGCTGCCGAAGGAAGCACGAGGGCTGAGATACTGCCAGGTTGTCCAAGTCTAGACAGGGGAAGTCGAGAGGCAGACGTCGAGTTCGAACTACGGACCTTCCGGTCATTAAATTCGCGCTCTAACCACTGAGCCATCTCGCCATTTTGGTCTTGAAATAAGTGGTAAACATTTGTTTCATAAGAACTGATTAGTTTTTCCATCTACTTTCAGGTTTTACGAACAACACGTCGTTTTCGGCGGGTACAACATCCTTCTCATAAAGGTATCAGCCCAGCCACAACTCTATCCGCTACAACGAAACCGTGCAACATAAAGACAGACCACCTTTCAGCAGGACTGGCATTCTTTAACCATGGCTGGAAGGACGGAGATATTGACCAGGTGGTAGAAGACTACGCCAAAGACAGTGACGTGTGAGTGGTTTATATGCTGGCAAAAAGGTCGAACCAACATTATCAGTCAGCAAAATCTATTCGTTTTATCTTGAGTGAACGGTCCAAATGACTTGGTTTTCTATTTCCCAATTGTTTTTTCCCAAACCCAAGGTCATCACTGTGGTGGCGGCTGCCGGAAAGCTGTAGTAAACAGTCTATTTTAGGCACCACTGGTGACTTTGTGCCTTCGGAAATTCATTCAAGCCCCTGCAAACACACTACTTTTTTTCAAAGCTCTACTCTTTGGAGATGTCCGACTGCGTAGTTTTGTTCACCTATCCAGAAGAAGTTGCTCCTTGTTTCCTTCTAACTGAAAGGCACTGTCATATTGCTAAATACTGCAGTAAAAGTTTTAGAAGGGAAGACCCATTCACCAGATGAGTGAACCTTCCGTCTGAGAAGTTGTCAATCGAGGAGCCAGTTAACACGTGACAACGTGATGCGGACTTCGTGCTTCGGGATGACTGGCGCTATATTCTTCCCGAGTGCAAGTGAATCACATTGTTGATCAGCCGGAAGGTCGTGGGTTCGAAAAGCTCTGAGTTTCATAAGGTGGGCCCCGTTGATGATTCCCGATAAGGATAAAACAGCTGTAGAGTGCTGCTCTGTTGTTCAGCATAGATTGGCCTCACTTACAGGACAAAATCCCCATTGAAAGTTCCCAAACGTCTCCACGCAAACACAAGGGAGAAATGACTCAATGATCGCTAAACTAATGTAAGAGTGGGTACAGCCGAGCCGAATATACATAGGAAGCTGTGTATTGCGACTGAATTAAACCGCTGATAACTACCAAAAATTAACGCTTGAATGGAACTGCCAAAATGCAGCACAAAATACCGCAGATGAGAGTTCATTGAATTGCCGGCTGCTTAAGATGTAGGCTTCTAGTTGAATTCACCGCAGTTTCAAAGGATTTTACGCAGGGCTATGGACAATGGAATCCCCGCATTAAGTATGGGATCACCGGGACTAGACAAAAAACCCCAGCTTTGCCATGACAAAGCCACACTCACGCGGACTGACTATCCACATCTACTTGGCTGTGATGCGAAGAATAGCCGAGCAAAATTCTGGCCACCCATGCCATCTATGCCATTTCCCACTATCAATTAACATCCTTTCGGTATCTAACTGTCGTGCATCCTGAAGGAAACACGATGGCTGAGACACTGCCATCACAGGAGTGGTCGAGACCCCAGTGTGGGTTCGAGTTACGGACCTTCTGATCACTAAATTCGTGCCTTAACCACTCAGTCACTCGTAACTTTTACCTGTGTATCATCGACAAACTGGCATCGTTCATAGATTCCTTTAAGTTTCAGCGTAATGACGCACCTCCGTCAGTAAAACACTGTGCCATCAAGTGTTACTGGGGGCCATCAATTACCACACCTTCAAGATAGTGACAGACAACCTGATGGTATTCCATTAGTCCTGCGATTAGCGGTGTTGTCAATGTCGGGCACATAACGTCAATAACGCAGTAATGGGTTGAGTGACTGTTGGCTAAACAGGAAACTTTTTACATTCGAAAATGCGCTGTACGCAAAACCAAATTGCAAGCTATTGCATATCTATTTCTCGTGTATTGAGGCAAATGTCCAACCTAATTGAGTCTACCCTCGTGCAGTTGGTTGACATATATCGGGGATAATCTCCTTGTTTGTGTCATCTATCCAGAACAAACCTAACTGGGTTGTCTGAACAACGGACGGAATGACGCTCACTGAAAGTGAACAGGTAGGTACTGGTTGATCATATCGCAAGCTTTCCATTAGCGTGTGGTTGGGTATCCGCTTCGCGCTCACGTTACCTACAATGAGCGGCCGGCTGATCACCAGTTGGTCACATCAAAAAGGCATGTCAGGACGAATCTTCACTAACGGATGAATAACAGAGACTGGATAAGATGTTGCAAAAAACATGAACCCCAAAACACCAACTGAGGGACAACTGAAGAGAAATTGTGCTCAGTGATTTTGTATGTGTGCTGAACTACGCGACTTAGTAGCAAACGTTTCGTCACCGGCCGAGGTGAAATCATTAGTGTGGGAGCTGAGCGTAGTGGTACGTCAAGGGTTGTGAAAACAAGAAGACGATACTCATTACGCTTCAGTCGATATACCGTAAGGAGTGGCTATGATATTGACACGTTCCTCCGTTTTGATTGCACAGTAGAACGAAACGTGGTTAGGGCCAAAGACCTTATCGATCCTGAGGACCGTAAGGACTGTGTTTAAAGCAAGAGTACCCCGGCCACTGTATGCATCAAATATCCCAGAGCAAAACTGACGTGCCCAATACAGAAACGTGTGATGAGCCTGGGCTCGACTCAGGTGTCGCAATTCACGCTCTTTGGGCACATCACCAAATCCACCTAGTTAGTACGCGTATACTTCCGCGGTTCTCTAGGTCACGTCGAAGCATTGGAGGTCAACAAACGCGCAACTTGTATCGACCATAATGGTGAAGATAACCTTGTGCCCGTTTCGATTTCCTGTCCATGCAAACATGGTGTGAAGATTGAGAATTCGGAAATTAGGGATAACCGATCTCGTCCTCACCCTGGTCCGCCCCACGTAAACACTTCAACCAACTGCAGGTCACAATATTCCGGTCACACACAAGCGTACAAATTCCAACATTTGACACCAACTTCAACAAGCAGTCCAATCCAAAACTACGATTTTTAAACCAAGCATTTCCATCACTCTTCTGGTTTTTCACTTGACTGCGAAAATTCCCCAAAGAAGGTTGTCCAACACTGCCGAAACATCTCTTTCCTCTCATTTGCAAACAAAATTCACAAACGACAGTTTCCAAGCAACTGAAAAAAATGTTTGCAAATGAGTATATTTCGCTAATTTCGTGCAATTTGGTTTCAAGTAGAACATGAGGTTGACGGAAACTCGGGGACTGCGCCTACCTGATGAGCCCCAAGAAGGGCGAAACTGGTCGTGGGCTATCGAAGACTTTTCAGCAACCTTATGAGTAGTGCATCTCTTTTTTCTGTTACTGACTTAGTCATTCGTAGTTGTCCTCAAACAAGACAACTGTATTTCGCCGACATGAAAGCCGAAAACATGAATTTTCTCAGGTTCTGAATCGGGGAGCCATCATCAAAACATGGTTCAATTCCACCGTGTTGGAACTATCCCAAAGTCATGTGGCATTGGGAAAATAGGTCAAGATCAAGCAGGAATGTTACGTGTGGGATTCTTTTGACAAGTGTTGCGTCACTACCGGTGATCAAAGGGTCAAATATTCGCAGTGCAACAGCTGTCACACCGGAATCTTGTCATTCTACTGGAAACCGTTTATTTGTTCCAAAACGTGCAAGCATATCCGCACAATGCAAACATTTGCGAAAACTGGAAACTGACGTCAAACGCAGCCCACTACGAGCTTTTGGGAGAAGAAAAGTAGGTTCGATCAACCCTATTTCCCACGTTAACACCAGGTTGTACCTAAGTGGGATTAAGCACTTATTTGCAAATGAAAATGGTGCTGGCCGGAGACTCAGTGGGGTAGTTCTAGGTCAATAAAATATTTCGATATGTTGAACGCCACTCCAACATGGGAGGGCCTTTTGCACTGCACTAAGAGAAAACATCATTATAAACGAGAGATTCAGCTGATATTCGAATGGGTCACCCAGCAACACCAAAATGATCTGCAAACAAACGTCGAACTTCAAAAGCCATGGATTTGTGGTGGGGTGTACAGTGAATGTATCTGAGTGAAACTGTCGCGCATTTTGTCAGCTAAGCAAAAAATATCAACATTAAAGTAATAAAGCGGTGTATTCAGTTACAGTTTGGAACCCAGCTGGATTTTCACAGACCTTTCTCACTCTGTTCAGTCAAACTTGGATGGAGGAGACCATAGAGCACCTTTTATGTCACGAAGGAGTTCACGCGGTGTTCGTGCATCCTTTTTGCAAATTAAAATTATTGTTTACCTACTGCTTTCTACGAGCACTTTCTACCCACTCCGTATAGCACCAATACATTTCGTCAGGTGAGTAAGCAGGATTTCTCCGCCTTCTCTGGAGAAGGTTGGATGCAAGCAATCGGATACTGGTGTCTGTTGGGTTCACCTGTCTGATAGCTATCGATTCGGTGGAGTTCAACGTCAGCCGCTGAACTACTTTCGATGGGTTACACAAAAACCCGATGGATGATACTAAATAATTGAATTAGATTGGTCTGGTAAGCTGCATCCATAAAATGGTCGCGGATAGTGTCCACTCCTGACTCCGTTGATCCCCGCTCTGTGATAGCAGATAATGCTATGCGTGGCAAGCCTCTGTTTATGTGACCGATAGAGTTTGCCTAGCACATGAAAACAAATGAGCAGTTCACCAGACAGAAGACTTGTCTTTGAAATTCCTATTGATTATTGGTGAACTGTAAAACAAAAGCTACCAACGTTCTTCTGAGCTAATCATATTGTGAGGATATTTTGCAATTTTCACTTAGGATTTTGTCCTCTCAGAAATTTCACAGCATGATGTAGATCAAGAGGAAATTCACAAGATTAGTGAAACTTCCTTCTAAGAAGTCGTCGCGCAAGGAGCCAATCAGTACGGGACCACGTGATGTGGCTTGTGTGAGTGAAGGATGAAGGTCGCTATAATCTCCTTACGTGAGAGCCAATCATGCTGCTGTTCAACAGCCCGAGGCCAAATAGAAAAGTATTCAACCACTGACCAGAAGGCCGTGGGTTCGACTTCTGGGTGACTGTTTTGTCCGATTTATAATGTATTTTGAGGCAATGTCATGCTTGACTGGCAGCCGAATATACATTGAGTTTCCATCGATGGCGAGCTATTTCTTTGCCAAAGCACCAGCTGCATAACAAAGTTCAAGGGGTATACTTTCTGTCCGAAGGTTTCTTCTATAGTTTAGAGTTCCCTTCCTTAACTGTCATGTAAATGACTCCTAACATTATCTGCTGGAGAACGAATGAACTTTTTTCCGTGTGTAATGTCAACGAAACTGGTAAGCCTTGTATACTGACCGGTCCATGTGGGTTTTTAAAATGGGTTCTTCTTTTTCCACAATGTCGTCGGTTTTTCTGTTGACAAGCACCTAGAGAAAATGAATAAATTTTACACATCGTGTCCCGCTGTTAATCGGACCGACGGGTGTGCACTGTAGAGTTGATCGAGGAAGCACAAGGGATGAGATTCTGCCAAGTCGCTCAAGTCTATACAGGAGCGGTCAAGGTGCCTGGGATGGGGTTCCAACCACGGACCTCCAGGTCAACAAGTTCGCGAGTCATCCCAAGTTTGTATGGAGCCAATAACTGCAAGGGTTTTATTTGCTTAGCGTTGATAAGACTGAAATTGATTGTCAGTCGGAATAAGGAGGGATAATTTAGTTTTACTGATAATGATACTGGCTAAAAGTGGCTAACCCGTAGCATCTTGTTGTCCACAAATATTGAAGGTGTACAAAAGCAGTGCTTAGAAACATCATGAACGAGAGATTCAGCTGAGTTCCGGGTGAATCTCTCGCAAAACCAAATTTGTTTGCAAATGAGTGTATTTCGCTAATTCTGTGCAATGTGGGTTCAAGCAGAACATAAGGTTGACGGAAACTCGGGGACTGCTCCTACCTGATGCGCCCGAACTAGAAGGGCGAAACCGGTCGTGGGCTGTCGAAGAGTGTTCAGCAACCTTATGAGTAGTGTATTACGTCCATAAAAGCAGTGATTCTTTTGAAAAATTCGATAGCAATATCTTAGTCTGGAAACTCCAGTCTTATGATGCTGATAATGACGTATCGCTATTCTTCTTTTCCCTGGAATCCGAACAGGTTTTATGATGGTCTTGCGCCCACAACAGTACCTGACGCCTGTAAAATTCCGTTCCCTGAAGCGTTGGACATACCATCAGAGGAGGACGCAACCAGTCTAATTTCAACTAGCGATATCATTGATCCTATTTACAGCAAGATTCGTGGGTCGATGGTTGGACTGTCTGAAGAGCAGCTCGATGAACTGTTTGATACGGAATCGCAAGAGGAGAGTAAAACCATATGGTGTGATAACTGTTGGACAAGACACTACAGTGGAAGCCAAACAAGTTCGGTAAGCTTCAGTTTCCGGAAATTGAATGGGGTGTGATTGATTTCCACTTAGTCAAATGGTTTTGGTGCCATCGGAATAGTCAAATTGCTACTGAAAAACGTATATGTGCTCAAGCGATGTTATTATTTTAAGTCCACTGAATGATGGTAAGCAATAGTATTGATTGATTTTTAGCAGTAATGATCCTCGTAGACGGCAACCTCAGTGTTGACACCGCCGCTTCACTGCCATACAACCAGAAAGTTTATCTGATTATATTGAAAACTCTAGAGTACAAATAAGAAAAGAGTGTGAGAGGGAGTGGACTTGGTACTGACCGGTTGCAAGCATTCTAAGGTGCCTAAACCTCCAAGCGCTCAGTCAGATAACCTGGAAAGATACTAACACACGCTACTTCTTGCAATGTCTCCAGCCAAGCACAGGCGGAGTCACGGGGACCCCATCCTGGAAGGCGTACAACACCAACAACATCCAAACTCTTCGCGTTCTCTTTCACGCCCTTCTGCCAAGTCATGCGTTGTCCACCTCGCGGTTTGCGCCATTCTGAAGGAGGCACGGAGAACAGCACTCGTCTGGGTAGACGGTGTTTCCGCATGCGTAGCACGTGACAGAGCCACCGCACTAATGGTGCTGGATGTGTTTCCGAAACTGAAATACCTACCTGACAAGCAAATACCCACTTTTTAATTCGTTGGCGCCATCAGAAACCAACAACGTGTCTGAGGCATCGGCGGTCAAAAACCCGAAGACGCCTCACATCATCTGTCCGCAGAAATTATGTTTGTCAACCATTCAGCAACACAGCCCTTACTGTAGTCTGGTAAACGCGAACACTGAGGCCCAGTGGTGTGCTTTTGTGACGCCACAAATGACGCAACTCACCGAAAGCGACCGGGCCTTTGATATTTGTGCGCTGATTTCGACAGACACACTTCCATCCGAGCTAGTACAAATACTGCGGTGTCCACAACCTCCAGTGATTCTCCTTGAATTGTAAGGGGTATGTTCAGAGACTGTACGTTTTGAAGAATGGCTTTGAACTTTGAAGTTGCAAGGTGCATGCCGGAAAATGGTACGATGGTAATCAGTCTATTCAGCAGGGTTTGCGCTTTACTTTCGTCTTCAAAAATGTGGACGCTTTCGTCTGCGTACTCCAGATCAACAGGATTCTCAACAGCAACAGTTTTAACACCGGAGTTTTAAAGACCTTCCAGCATTCGTCTCAGTATTTCAATGATGACGAATTTGAACAAAAGTGTAGAGAGTGGACATCCTTGTCCGACCCCACTTTTGTAGGGAAGCTTTTCAAGAACTCATCATGCATTCACACCCAGAAGTATGTGAATAAAGGGATTATTTTCACAAACTTCCGGGGCATACCCTATTGAGTTTAGTCTACGGCACTGATGGATCGAAAGAATTGAACTCACCTTTGAAGTCAGGGAACACCAAGATTGTGGGTTGTCCGTACCCACTGAGAAAGTCTAGGATTTTTAGGCTGACGGGCTCAAAATCTTGGCCTCTCTACGCAAGTTTAACTGACAGAGAAAAGCTTGCTGGCGTTACTTTTGATAGGGTTTTGCTTCCTAAAACATTCCGATTAGATAATGAGTGGAAACCCACTGTACGTGCTAACCTGTACCATTCTTTCACGAAGAAATGAAGTCATACTTTCATGAATACACAAGTGTGTCTGTTGCGCTTGGGCCAAACTGGTGCTAAGGTCTGGAGCAAAACAAATTTGTTAAAGACTTATTTAGGTATTTCAAGCTCTCCTTAAAGATTACACGGAATTTCAACCAGCAAGTTCTACGGCATCTGCTTCGAATTTCTCCCAGGGGTCTATTGAATCAGCTGACTGTTCGGTTTAGAATCAGGTGACTGACAGAGGCTTCTGAAGGGGGGGGGCGAAATTTGAGCTGTGTTGTAGGAAGTCACAATAAATCTGCGAAAGCCTAGTGTTAAGTAAACGCATTCTACATTCAGGTTTGGCATGAAAGCGCAACAAACACAGTGTGCTACCTTTTCCGATCGTCTGGTCATGGCCCAACACTTGCTCAAACGAATCACCAGACTGAAAATCTCCCCAAAAGCAAGCCACGAGAATACGTTGGATCTTAACTTGCTGTTCTGAAACTATGAAGGCGTGCACATGTACTGGATGCAACAATTTGTGTACCTGATGCTTCGGACGTTAACTCTAGATACTGGGTTCAAAGGTTATCGTTTGACTTGACCGGAAAAATAGATACGACAGCATAGAAAATCTAAATGCGTCATGATAGCTCTGCACCCGTTCTTTGCGAAAATATTACTTTTATTACGGGATTTTCCAGTTTCCAAGCTATCTGATCAACAGTGAAGACAAAATTTTCAGGATAACAGAATGAATCCTGAATGACCGTTGGTTTCTGATGTTTGTTTTTACCACTCATAAAAGAATTTTCCACTGTTCTACAATAAAAGTAAATCCATCAATATTTTGATGCTTCCCAGTAACCGAAACCAACAACATCGCAATCCTGATAATTTCTATCTGGTTATGCTCTCATTTTAGTCACGCAAGCCCGTGCAGAATAGTTGAACAGCATTGAATCAATTCTTATCGTAAAAGTCTGCAGCAAGACCTGCACACCAACCGCATGAGTAGTTTCCAATTCTTGTCGTTGTGGAGACAATAAATTATAATGGCCGCTCAGAATTAGTTTAATTTCCCCGGCCCATCCATAATTTATGTGGCAGGCTTTCCGATATTTTTAGCATCATTCTGTAGCTAGAACAACACTGCACATTGAATAAGGAATTCGCAAGCCACCGTCTTCATTCAGCATTCAGCTACGTAAAAGTTTTTCTACTGACGATGGCCAAATAAACAAGAATGGAAGTCTTTCCGAATCACAATTTTGAAAGTAGTATGTAGGCTTGTAAAAACACGTAAGATGACCGAGAAATAAGAGGGACGAGTGTTTTTCTAGCTTTTAGTCAGACCGGTTTTTTAACGTCATTTCTTCTCGGAGGGGATGGTTCTTAAGATGGATACTGAAGTCTAGGAACTAACTCTCCATCAGTCGCAATCTAAATTGTAACTCGCTGGTAGAAGCCATCAACTCGAAATTCCTCTATCTCCGCTTCAAGAAACACAAACGTCACTCGTGTAAACCATTACAAAACTCCAGTTCAATATTGTCCTATAAAAAACGATGCCGGAAACGCTACTGTCTTCTGAAAGAAACAGCAATGTTCAGGAGCCTTCCAGAAAACGATGTGGGGTTTTGTCCAGTACTGGAAACCAACTGGCGCTGAGAAGCTGGCTCGCCGTTGTCCGGTTGCGAAACTTCACAAATGTCAAGGTATGCTTTAGAACCCAATCAATGCCAGGTCTTGGCGTGTGAACAGTATAACAGAAGCACACATGAAGTTACGTCGTGTGCAGGCGAAATCTGATGATTGCTAGGTTCATATTCTGTCCAAAATTTGTGTTCAAAGCTCCGTCGAGAAGCGTTAAACTCCAAGTAAGGATAAAATGTTTGTGAAGCATGTTATAATCCAGATACACTTGGATCCCTAATAAGAAAATCAGTTTGAATTGACACACGTCATTATCTATATACCTCAGGTTGGGACCTAGTTCAAGGCTGACTGAGCGGACATCCAACTACTTAGGGGGAATACAGATGAAATCTGTCCTATGTACCAGTGGGTCACCCAGTTCACCAGACAGAACAGAAGCAAATCCCTAACTGCTCACCTGAGATTGGGTAAAACATGTTTTTCGCGTTTGTTTTCTGTTTCTCACTATCAACCATTGTTTGCAAGGAAGAGTTGGAGATTCATAGGACACCCGGATAAGCAGTGCACTTCGGTGTCTACCTAGAACCAATCTGTAATGGTCAATAACTCTGCTCAGCTGATTGTAAGCGTGACTTTGAAATAGTATTGTATACAGTACATGTGTAAAATATGACACTATCCGCACCTTTCAAGCAGTATCTTACGAGAAGATGGCTCCTTCAAAAGTGACTATATTTGGAACGTCGCATGTTACTAGAAATGCAGGTGTTAATTGCAACAGGGCATGTGGGCTGAAAAACTGACTGTGTACACAAAGATTGCATCAGAGAATACCAGTTGAGTGCCTGTGCACCCCTGTGATGTGACTATGAGGTTGCATTTGTGTGTGCTTCGTTGGTGCTTGAAGAAATTGAGTGAAGACTTATTGCCCATTCGTCTCCTATTATACGTGCCCTTCCAGGCAAAACAAGAGTTTTTTGTAAGAAACTCATTTGAGGGTTTGCATGCCGTAGAAATCACGGTTATCATTAGATACGGATGTCCGCATACATCATTACAACGGTACGGACAAGAGTTGAACTACCTAGTTGAGTTACTCTCACAGGTTTAGCTTCGTGGTAGCAGTTTCACACAATTCAACTAAAGACGGACAACAAAAAACGCTGCAGGTATGGTCCAAAAACACAGAACGTGTACACCGTGCACACAGGCAGCGAACCCAAGGCAGCATATCTCGCAGTGGGCGGTCACCGTCTCAGCTGTATCTCAAACCCCCGAACGGCCACTGGTCAGTGAGGTCCACAGAGCTCAAAGCCAGTGGCCACACGCACAAACTCATCATGCCCCGCGCAGCTGCTATACTCACAGGAGTCATTTATTTATCCTATCCATCTTTAGAAAGTATCTTCTTAGGTAGACCATTTCATAAGGAAGTTGGGGTAGAACAATTGTCTCTGTGGAATACGGTTAGATCTATGCTCAATCATGCCCCCTTTGAGCTCAAGATGGCTCAGTGGTTAGGGCGAGAACTTGGGGAATGAAAGATCCGCGGTACCTCGGTACCTCGACTTCTCCTATCTAGGCTTGGGTCACCTGGCATTGTCTCAGCCCTCGGAGCTTCCTTCAGTTAGCACGGCAGCTGGATTCCAAAAAGGTGTTCCAGCTGAACAGCCATTCTTATTGTTTCCTTTTGGCGCAGCGCCTGATCCCTAAAACCAACAGTTCACAGAGTCGTGATTCAGTAATTTTCAGTACGGATAACCCTGTCCTTCCGTTGGGTCAAATAGTATTAACGAAAAGAATAATGAAAATGATGGTGATATGCTGTCAAGATAAGTGCCCTAGCTCGCTCCCCGTTAAATCAACTGCATCATTCTAGATTGTGATGGTACAGATTTCCAACTTGCACGTTCGTAACGTGGAGTAAGACAGCCGCTATGTTCTCACCTACACACGCATTCGGTTTTGACAGGAGACTCAACTGAATTCGGCTGAATCTCGCTTTTATGGTGATCCACTCCAACTGAATGTGCCGTCTCATGTTTCAGTTGGTACGATACTCTAGGTATCGCGACGCATTACTCATAAGGTTTCTGGGTTCAAGTAGAACATAAGGCTGACCGAAACTCGGGGCCACAAGAAGGGTGAAATCGGCCGTGGGCTTTTGAAGAGATTTCAGCAACCTTATGAGTAGTGTGTTAAGTCCCCTATGTTCTCTCATATCTGCAGACCAGCTCCTTTGGCTCGAAACCGGTTTTCGATATCATCAACTTGCTAGATTGTTCAATTTGGATGAGTTGCGCGGATGATCGAAATCAGTAAGTCAAAGAGGTATGCCTCAAGGAGGTTGTTCTGCTAATTCAGAACGAAACGGTGGTCTTCATCTCATCAGAGCTAAGCATAACTTTGGACAAATTGCACCTGACGATTTCACGGGCGATGATGAACACTCTAGAGTGTGGTTTCACCTAGGACCATATACCTGCATAACATCACTGCCAGATCCAAAGCCCACCGCCGGTTGTTCGTTGAGCAATCATGGCGATTTACTTGACGGATTTCGGAAATACTGAATTGTAACAAAGCCAAGCCAAACATTGCCTCCTTGAAACTTCAGTTGCTGAGAACACCTTGGTTATATTTTCTGTCGCGCTGTTGGATGGAAACTTTTTAAGCGGATGCAGGCAGGATGTGACTTGGAGATTAAACGTGCAATGGGTAGTTTCACATTTCAGGTCAGCATAACGGATAAATTCAGAACCAGTGGCAGCATACCGAAAATGGAAATGAATGTTTTTCTCTTCACGCCATGACGTCCAATTTCGCAGTCAATTGCGTCACGCAACTTCATATCAGCGAACGATTAACATAATTGGTCCAGCTTCGAGTGAATAGAAAAACCTAAATCTGATTGCCGCTGTTCGCTTGTCAATTCATCTGCTGTTTCTATGACAGTCATCATGCCAGTTTCACTGGTGTGCAGGTGTGTTGTGGTCTCAAATCAAACTGTCCGAAATACCAGCGAAGACGTGCTAATTCCCACTGAATTTGTTTACTGTAATAAAGGAGAATGGGGACATCTTGTTTCCACGTTATTTTCCAAAAGATCAGATAAACGTGGTGAGTCGTTTTCTACCCCACAATGGATCAGATATCTGAATAAAGCTTGGTAAAGCGGAAATGGGACTCGTCAACGTTGGTTGCATAAATTCAGTCAGCCAATTCCACACCGCTAGTCAAATCTCAAGACCATTCAATACCAAGAAAACAGAAAACACTGAACAATCGGTAGATTTATTGCTGGGCAACGTTTCGCTTTTGACACAAAAGCTTCGTCAGACCAAGTGACTAGGTTACGAGGTTGGTCTAGATTTAAGGCGGAAAGGAGAACCAATCATCTAAGTCAAGCTAAATCTCTGTTGGGTGTCGGCCAAGGGATTTTGTGTGTTAGGGTGGGTAACCAAGTGTTAAGTCGATGGGGAAACCTAAATGGATTTGGGTCTGGTTAAGGTTTGGTTCTTCCGGTTCGGTTCACTCTTGAACTTCGTTTGCACTTTCTGTCCGTCTGTGTGGATGGGCTAGTGCTGCGATAGTTGTGTAAGAGGGATTCTGTGAACTTTGGTCGGGTTGGGATTTCCACCCCCTGTTTTTGCTAATGATTCTAAGTGAATTGACAACCACACAGTCACGTGTCAACTCGGCTTATCTAAGACCGCTTTCCATACGCTCGCCAGTTCCACACCCTCGATTCTGTTCACGCTATGATGCTTGGTGATTTCCACCGCTTCGGCTATCAGCCGCTGTGGTGTGAATCGCAGTCCCCGTCTTAAAACTTCCACATTATCCAAATCTATACTATGTCCCGTGTCTAAGGCATGTACCGCCATCGCTGAGTCTTTGACCAGCGTTTGGTATTCTACCGCATTCCTTGGTGGTTTGTTTATTCTCCTTTTATGCTCACCAATTCTGGTGTGCAATTCCCTGGCAGTTTGTCCTATGTAAACCTTAGTGCAATCGTTGCAATTAATTTTATACACACAGTCCCTAGTCCTTTCAACCGGGAGGGGATCTTTCAATTGCACCAAAACTGAGCGTAGCGTTCTTCCCTTCTGGAAAGCTACTCTAATGTTGGCCAAGTTCAATATTCTTCGAATAACCTCCGAAGTTCCTGCTTTATATGGAATGACTGCTGTGCCAATCCATTCCTTACTGGGTCTAGATACCGGAGCCAATATCTTTCTTAGTTGACGCCTAATCAAACTCACTGGGTATCCTATTTCTTGAAGTTTGTTGGCAATCTCGATTTGAGCTGCCGTTCGGTCGATCTCTTCTGTGCACAGCGCTTTGACTCGACGAAACATCGATGAGACAATACTGGCGTACACGGACTTTGGGTGTGCTGATGAGTAGTTTAAAACGTTTCCTGTGTCTGTTGGTTTCTCGTACACCGTAGTTTTTAATTTCCCCCCACTCTTATGTGCTATACAGTCCAGGAAGGGTAATGTGCCCGAGGTGGACTCTATCTCCATGCTAAACTTGATGTGTGGACTTAAACTATTGAGATAGTCGTGGAAGCTGTTCACGTTATCTCGTTTGATTACAACAAACGTATCGTCAACATAACGCCAAAATACTTTCGGTGGACAATGAAATCCGGCCAAGGCTATTTGTTCGAAGTCCTCCATATAAATATTAGCTAAAACTGGGGATATTGGAGATCCCATTGCAAGACCTTGTTCTTGTGTGTAAACGGTTGTGTCAAAAACAAACTGATCGAGATTCAAACACACTCTTATGCCCTCAACTATTTCATCCACCGAGAGCTGTGTCCGTTCCCCAAGTGTCGTGTCTACCAGTAACAACCTCTTGGTTACCTCCAGAGCATCTGCCCTAGGTATGTTTGTGTACATTGAGACTACGTCAAAACTCACGAGGACTTCGTCCATCTCCAAGGGAAGCCCTGCGACCTTATTGGCAAAGTCGTACGAATTCCTAATGAAGGTGCTTGATTTCCCCGTGAGCGGTTTTAGTATACCAGCTAAGAATCTGGCCAGCTCATGTGGTGGCGAGCCTATACCATCCACTATTGGCCTTATCGGGACATCTGCCTTGTGGATTTTTGGCAGTCCGTAAAGTCGTGGTTGAATCGCACTTTTTGGATACAGCCGATACCACTTACCTTGCCCTAAATGGTTTATTACCGATCTTAAATATCTACCAACTTCGACCTTATTCTTATTCATTATTGAAGTAATACTGCTACTGGTAATTTGTCGATAGGGTCCATCGGCGAGGTGTTGCCTAACCTTTTGAAGATAGTCGCTCTTGTTCATTACTACTGTGGCTTTACCTTTATCGGCCTTGGTAATGACAATACTATCTACCTGTCTCAGTGTGTTCAACGCTCTCCTCTCTGATGGTGCAATATTCGGAGCTCCCGGCTGTTGGGATTTTAGGACCGTGACCAATTGTACTCGTAGCTTCTCAGCTTCCGCTGAAGGAAGTCTTTGAAACACCGACTCTACACTAGGAATTATTTCCTCCGCTCTTATTACTTTTTTGCTCACTGCGAAGTTTAGTCCCTTTTCTAACAGACAGCGTTCGTCTTCACTCAGTGGTCTATCTGACAAGTTAACTACACTACAGTAATTGGTGGATGGTTTCGTCCTTTCTGTGACCTTTCTAGAGCCCTGAGTCATGGAAAACAGTTGGTCGAACTTACGTATCTGCCTATCCTTGCATTGCTGGCCCTGCGTAAGCTTCACTTCTGTTGCTTTGGTGTTGAGCATCTGGAAGTTGGCGGGTGAGATTGCGGTCTGAAGATCTTGGCTGAGTTGACTGGCGTGGCGGCGTAGTTCGGTTAATCTCTGGGTGGTTAGGTAAATCCTCTGTTTGAGGAATGACTTGGCCGCTGACAAAGCAATTTTTGCGGAAGCAACTGACGTGTCCGGTGGCTTCACAATCAGGGATGGTGGAATAATATTGTGCTTTAAGCATCTAATGTTGAATACACGATGGTTCTCCCATTTTGCCTCCAGTCCCGCCAATCGAACGTACTCGCTTGACATTTTTCGAACATGAAGTCCGTAGGTATGTTCAACCAGGTGAAAAACGCTGGAAACCGATTGAGTAATCATCGTTTTCGGAAAAGTTTGGTAACAATCGGTAGATTTATTGCTGGGCAACGTTTCGCTTTTGACACAAAAGCTTCGTCAGGCCAAGTGACTAGGTTACGAGGTTGGTCGAGATTTAAGGCGGAAGGAGAACCAATCATCTAAGTCAAGCTAAGTCTCTGTTGGGTGTCGGCCGAGTGATTTTGTGTGTTAGGTTGGGTGACCAAATGTTGGACCGATGGGGGAACCTAAATGGACTTGGGTCCAGCCTAGGGTGTAGTTCTTCTGGTTCGGTTCACTTAATGATCCCTCTTGAACTTCGTTTGCACTTTCTGTCCGTCTGTGTGGATGGGCTAGTGCTACGATAGTTGTGTAAGAGGGATTCTGTGAACTTTTCTCGGGTTGGGATTTCCACCCCCTGTTTTTGCTAATGATTCTAAGTGAATTGATAACCACACAGTCACGTGTCAACTCGGCTTATCTAAGACCGCTTTCCATACGCTCGCCAGTTCCACAACCTCGATTCTATTCACGCTATGATGCTTGGTAATTTCCACCGCCTCGTCTATCAGCCACTGTGGTGTGAATCGCAGTCCCTGTCTTAAAACTTCCACATTCTCCAGATCTATTCTATGCCCTGTGTCTAACGCATGTACCGCCATCAAAGAGTCTTTGACCAGCGTTTGGTATTCTTCCGCACTTCTTGGTGGTTTGTTTATCCTCCTTTTATGCTCACCAATTCTGGTGTGCAATTCCCTGGCAGTTTGTCCTATGTAAACCTTAGTACAATCGTAGCAGATAATTTTATACACACAGTCCCTAGTCCTTCCAATCGGGAGGGGATCTTTCAATTACACCAAAAGCGAGCGTAACGTTTTTCCCTTCTGGAAAGACGCAAAAGTTGGCTAAGTTCAGCAGTCTTCGAATAACCTCCGATTGCTACCAAACTTCGCCGAGAACGAAGACTACTCAATCGGTTCCAAGCGTTTTTCAACTGACTGAAAACACTGAACTCTGATCAAGTCAAGAAAACTTCCATACACTAACAGGTGGGCACATCAGTGTGCTCCTCATGTATCTTTTGTATGTATATGTATGTCGACGGGGGTCTACTGCATAATTTTACTTGAAGCTGATCATCCACTATGGCTTTCAGTGTGGATTCCAGACGAAAACGACGCTTCAGTTCGAGTTAATTTCCGTCTCCGAATCCTCTCGGACAGTTCGTTCCACCTTGGTCTCCGTTTGACCTTCGTATAAACAATGAACAGCCTCTACAAAGACATGCCTATTAATTCCGTTGACACAATTTTCGGTCAGGCTATGGATCATAAACAAGGATGTGGTCAGCCGTCTCCGACACTTTCGGGTTGGTTTAATGTCAGGTTCCATCTGTTTGCGTGTGCCAATCACACAGCAAGAAATCAGTTTGGAAAATGGAGGTTTTGAGACTATACAATTGATCAAATGCGCCGGTCTAGCGACGCTGGTGATCCATTTCAAATCGTGAACGGTGGCGCGTATCCACCCTAATGACTGGTCTGTGACGAACGATCACGAAGGGATCGAAAAATGCGGATGGGGCCGGACTGGTAGTTTGGCAGTCCACTGCACAAAAGAAACAATGGCTTTAGGGAGCTTGAATAGTTTCATTGAACATTCATTTGTCATTCACGCAGTTCTGTGGGATACCTTACCAAATTTTCGATTTCATGATTATACAGAAGAGGACGAACTTCACCTCTATATTAATTTTCTGACTGGTATTAAAAAGTGTACCAGTGTGCCCAGGTGACCCGTGGAACCATTCTGTGGCTTTCTACTATAAAGCATTTGCAACTAATATGTTAATCAAATTCATCCAGCTATTATGTTGTCCCTGCTTTACATGTCTTTAAATTGGAGTGTAGTCCGATAGCCATAATTCTGTCGGATTTCACGAGCCTATCTGTATCATCCTTTCGGTGCCTAGCTGCCATGCTATCAGAAGGAAGCAAGAGGGCGTGGATTCTACCAGGTTGCCCAAGCCTAGACAGCGGAAGTCGAGAGGCAGAGGTCGGGTTCGAACCACGGACCTTCCGGTCAGTAAATTCGCGCTCTAACCACTCAGCCATCTCGCCCCCCCCCCAAAAAAAAAGGGAGAACGGTCGCAACACCCGGTATTCTCAGCCGATCACCACGCAAGTATTAACCGGGCTCAACGTTGCTTAACTTCGGTGATCAGACTAGAACCGGTGTTTCCAACATGGTATGGTCGCGGCCTAGACATACATGCGAATCCCGGCCTTTTGGCCTGGGACGGACAGCTAACATTGTGATTTATGGATAAAAATCTGATCCAATAATCTCTGTCATTTCTAAGCTAAGGAATTCTTCTAGAAACTGTGGCTGACACAGAATTTCCACATCCTGTGTAGGTAGACCAAAGGGGTCATTACAGGGATATTTCCTTAGTGCAACAATCCCGTAAAAATAGTTCCGAAACGATGGGAAGCCCACTACTTTCCATACGCAGAAATTGGTTCCCTACGAGCAGAAAGTGCAACAGAGTATTCGGAAAGATAAAACAGTGCTCCAATTAAATTATGCCTTCGTAATATCGAAAATCTTAATGGTGATTTTGACATGTGGTATGGTGACGTATGCGCTATGCATATAGAGGAATGTGGAATTTCACCCCGCTGAAGAAATTCGTTTTCATTCGAGAACGACAATGCTTATTAATACCTCTTTCATACGGTGACGTCACTCGCAGTTACGCAAGGAAGAAATAATTTTTGAAATGCAAGTTCCACGAAACCTGGTGGCCCGGTTTTGAAAGCTTCTAAATTTGCACTGCCTATTGGTGTCTAACTGCCCTGGTAGGTTGTGTCGTTACAACAAGTTTCCAGTTTTGGTTTAAAAGCTGGTCAAGCAAACTGAACAGGAAGTTTTTCCGCAATATATCATACATATTCAGGTGTGAAGAACTGCTGGATCAAACAAAAAACCTCTCCAAGCGACGGTAGGTCAGTCTTGGGGAAGTGATTGGCAAGTATTTAGGGAAAGCACACCGTCGTTTTCTCAACATCACGTTTCGAATGTCTTGTCAGGTTTGTGACCAGTACTGACAGAGTTTTATTTGCATATTTTCTTCGGGCTATGGAAAGTCATACGTGGCACTGAAGAACTGCCTTTATCCAGTGGTGTTAGTATTCTACGGCACGCGCAGAATCACATTGCGCGGTTGTGTCCTCCGACTAATATCTCCACGTATTCAACTTTAAGACAAGATCAGTTAGTGTAACGGTGCATAAAATATTCCCAGGATTAGAACACGGAAGTAGAAACGCTGTGGATTGGGCCTGATGTGAGCGACCATTTGCATGATTTTAGGGTCATTCTAGAGTTCACTTGATGCTACTGGGAAACGTGGTGAGCCATGAGTCAGATGATAGTTGCTCCGAAAAAATTAAAGATTGCAGAAAAGACTGTTACGTCATCCTCATCAGTTTCTGATCGTCGCGCCAGATGCAGGGAGACTCAGAAAACCCAACGCAGGTGGATACTTTGAGAAAAGATATTATACTCCCATTCGGAATCTTGAATCAGGAACTTATTTTTGAAGGGGCTGCCAAATCTTTTCTTTTAGGCCTGATGGGATGTTGTCCCAGAACCTTCACAAAAACTTAGTTTCAGTACTCCTGGAAGTCACATACCGTTAGTCTGTCTCAAGCTCTGTCGAAATGCATTTCAGTGGTTACTTCAGAATAACAGCAAGATGTCCACTGATGATGTCCACTAGTTGGGTAGCTAATTTTCTGAAGAAACCTCTCAAGTTCGGTGATTAGTCCCATATTGTTGGAAAGTTGGAGGGAATGCTTAGTTACACGTATCGTGACCCGAACTGTTAACCTCTTGGTTATCCGAAAGTTGCTCTACCGAGGTCTCCTCCTCTCGGTAATGCACCTGAAAGTCACAGTTGATTCGCCGCGCCACTGTTGATATCTTTCTGCGCCGCTAGTGAGCTTCTACAGTGAACCGGACAATGGTATCGTCCAGATAGCCAAAGAGCTTTGATGTAAATTCGTAATGCACTACTCACTTGTTGTTGAAAATTCTTCAACAGCCCACGACCGGTTTCGCCCTTCTTGGGGCTCATCAGGTAGGCGCAGCCCCCGAGTTTCCGTCAACCTTATGTTCTACTTGAAGCCAAATTGAACGGAATTGGCGAACTACACTCATTTGCAAACAAATTTGGTTTTGCGAGAGACTCACCTGGAACCCAGCTGGAAACATCACAAACGAGAGATTCAGCTGGGTTCCAGGTGAGTCTCTCGCAAAACCAAATTTGTTTGCAAATGAGTGTATTTCACTAGCATTGATGTAAGTTTTTGGAACTCCGAGATGCGTCTAAAGGCGTGTATTTTCGTTCGTTCGTACTACTACACGTAAATGGACTTCTCATTTCGGCTAGTAGCATGTCGAATTTAACTGTTTACCAACTACGGTTTAATGTTTCGAACAAATAGCCACTTTCCACTGGAACCCATGAGTTTCTTGCACAATTTTGTCTTTTTGCATACGATGTATCCCACCTTATTAAGCGTACATGCTTTTCAACCCACACCCTACTTAATTTCAGCATATCTCGGCTCACCCCAGTGATCATATATATTACGAACTGCATAAGACTCGTGGCAACCGGCATGCCAATGGTCGACCAGTTCACCCATCATGTGATAGCTCCGTCTGGAGTATCCGAGCTGTCGACCGTTCTAGTCAGCAACCTCGTCATCAACATCATTCTCAGAAGTCGAATTCCAGCTCACGACCGCAGTCCGACACCCCTCCCCAGCTACCAGCTCGGCTCTATGGGCAAAGTACGGTGAACCTGGTTGATCGGGTCAGTTGCGCTTTAGTGTGTATTCACAACGGCTGTATATAGAACGATTTAACCACGTTTCATGCCTTATTTACGCATGTTCACCCTGGTTTGATGAGAACTTCCAGGTCGCGTGCCAAAGATATTTCGCTGCTCACTTGTAAATTTCAACCTGTGCTAAAAGATGAGATTCAAACATCCCGATAAAAGATGACGTGCTATGCCTCTTGTAGGAATTGAGTCGTGGAAGTTGTGGACAAGAGCTTCAGCATTTTTGAGTGCTTTATCAGCTGTGCGGTCGACTAGCACTTAAGTGATGGTCGTGCTATCGATTTTTTAACAGTACAATGTCACCTGGAGTCGATTGATCTGCGGGTGATGTTTAACAAGGCTAAACGAGGTGTACGTCAGTGCCTCACGTCTCTTAAACCTGGGTTCTCCTTACCGGGACTGAGAAAACTTTTAGCCCTAACTTCGAAGTATACACACTGAATACAAGACGATAGACTTGCTACCAGAGTTATGCACTTGGTGAATGCAAGCAATACTGGTTATTGGTGAACGGTTCGACCGTACGCAACGAAGAATGGTGCGCGTGGCGGATCCTGCGAAGGTTGCAAACCGGCTGGTGCTCGAAAACCGAGCGGCTGAAGGCACCAAAAGCACTCACAGATGACCTTTTGACCTTTTTGGCAGTCTGGAAAATCCCATGGTCTCAATAAGAACGACGATGCATATAAGACGGAAACTCAACCAACAGAGTAAACCACGATCAACCAAGCTGAAGATCTGTGGAAAATGGGCACTCGGGGTTATGAGATGCGATTGTCTGAATACATGAGTACCACTATCCAAATGCAAAGTTAAGACTCATAAGTACATGTGCCAATGAATTGGACATCACCAGTGTAAAGTTTTAAACAAACACTTTGGTGCACCAATGGCTTTATGTTAGCAATGTGGGCGTCAGGGGACGAATGTTTTTGCGATCCCCCAAGGACTACCGCTGGTGTAGCCTCAAGTTCTGCCAAATGGGGCATATCGGTGAGCAACCTACGGTGATATCAGGTGTATACTTACGTCCTTCTAGACAGCATACACAAGTCAACCAAAGCCATGCAGAGCTGAGCGCTGCAGTAACGCAACGTGAGAAAATATTAACTGCGCACTAAAGTATGTCAGACGCCAAGAACGGCCAGTCACCACTTTCAGATAGACTGACAGACAGAATTTTGAAGCTGAGTTTTCGTAAACTTTCCTCAGGCATGACATTGAGACACTGCGATGAAGACGATCTGGAGGCCCTCACAGTAACCCCCAACAGTAATTTTCGAACGAGAGGGGACGATTACTGGTAAGAGTATGAGAAAAGCACCATCCTATTCAGAGTCGGACATATGCAACGAAAAGTTTTGACGAGATTCTGACCAGACATCACTTGCTGGCACTGTGTACTCAAAATATATGATAGCGCCCTTCAGTTTCCCTTGGATCCACTGGGTGATTCATCGTGCTCACGTCTTAGCTGTAATTCACGCAATCCCCATCAGTTCAGTCGCGATTTGGTTATGGATGAAAAACGACTAACTACCTCCGTCTGCGATTTTGGCTGATGACTTTATGTTGGGGCTACACTTAAAACCGGACTGATCTTTTGGGTAGCTGTCTGGGGGGTAGTCGCAGCAGACATGTTCAATGTCGATGTTCTTTCTGTCGACAGATAGTCCGGTGATTCTGTATACACATCCCAATTGTGAAGACTATCACAACCTAGCTTAATTAGACAGGCGCTTCGTTAATTCCAGTTTTAACGATGCAAGTCCGATATTTACGCCATTTGGCTGTTGACTTATTTCGGAGTCAAAGACCCGGACTGGTGACTAGCCAGTCAACAAAAAATCGCAGTTACGGGATTTTCATTTTGATCAGCGAGCCTAGCAAAGAACAGGAGCGAATCGAAATGTGGCAACCTCCACAACAACCTCCATTACGAGGCGACGGGGTCCTGTGGACTCCAGCCGCTGTTTATATTTTGCAATTTATAAGGGGACAACAAAAACGATGTCGCTGCGGGATGCATTCATTTCGTGTGAAACGGATTAAACTAAAGCATAATTTGAGGGTTGTTGAATCAGTTAGATAGGGACAAAGTGTAACATGACCGGTCAACAAACCCAAGATGCTCTCAGAGCTCTCAGAGTCTTAATCAATAGACCAGTGGTGCTTCAAGGAAATTCGCCCTCTCTGGACGGTTTTTGGGGGATATGACTTACAATAAACAGTAAAGCTTCGCTGTTTGCCCTGCCTCATCTAGATGCATGGCGATGAGTGACCTTAATTTCGTCTCCTTGCAGAGGAACCTGTTTGCTACTGCTATTTGCGTCTTCTGTTTGTCACTCGTTTAGAGCATTCTTCTGCGAAACCCTCTGAACGGTTGTCCGACCACAACACTTTTTTTAGCCAGTCGAGTTCCCCTTCTATCGAGTTCATTTGTAGTGCAACTCTGTGGAACCAAGTACGTCATTCATCTTGCACGGAATATAAGCTTGGAAAATCGAGACAGTTTCCAGTCCAGGTTAGAAGTACAATGGTGACGGTGCCGGTGGTTGGAGTCTGGTGTGGATACTCATTTTCTAAACAGTAATCCACAGGGACCATCACGCCTTTATATGGTGGGTTGACAGTTGGTAAGATGATTTGGGTGTCTATCCTGCCGCAATTTTAAGTGAGCTCCCCGCTACCATCATTCTGAGGTGTCAGACCACATGAACTCTTTCTTACAGTGCTTGCGGCATACGAAAGCGAAGCCAACCGTGCACATACAATTATATATATATATATATATGCTTGTTAGTAATGCTCTTTTCCAAATAAATCACGCTTTTTCGAGCAAACCAGTGTGCTTCTATTAATATCACTCTAATCTGAGCAGTCCTCCTTTTCTTCTGGTGTGATCAATCTGGGTGATCGTTACTAAAGCGAGTAAGTCCCTATTAAAACTAACCACAAGTGTGTATCTTTCGTTGTGCCGGGATTCGAACCCAGGGGATCCGACATGCGAGTGTGTTACCACCAATTCACCGGCGCGCGCTAAACATCTTCGATCTATCATGTCTGATCAGGAGAACATTTTACAACGTGAAAGATGTGAGTGCCTTGTCTACCTAAAATTAACACATCGAAGTATATTCCCGGTGAGTCTCGATGGTACTAGCCCAGGTTGGTTCGCACTTCCCTGTTACCATCTACCTGACTTTACCAGTTTTAAGTGCTTAGGACGATATACAGCATTCTAAATTCTTTGTATCTGCAGTGCCAGCTGTGTGCACTCCCTTATTGGAAAACTCCACTGAGTTTTGTTCAACCTACTTCAAAACATTCCTGTCATTCTCTCAGATTTTCGCCTCATAATTTTCGTATCTTCCTCCGTGCACATTTCAGTTACGGAATCTACTCCAGCCGAGAACATCAAAGCTTGCTTCACCCACAAGATTGTTACGGGCGTCCGCTTCACAGAAGGCAGCTACTATGTCCGACATTCTGGATTCTCCACGGTCTGACGGGTTACTATTGTCCCCGTATTCACTGACCAACATGCTGCTCAGAAAACCGAAAGCCAGATCCTCGTCAAAACTTTTCGATGTCTCCTCACCGGATCATCCACCGTGTCAACCCATTAAGGGCAAGTACTAAAAACTTCACCTTGGTTGGTTCTTCAATTCAGAGCACTTTACAGAACTTTACTGACCTTTAGTCTACCTTATTGATTACAATGAACTTGCCCGACTACTGCAGACCAGTCCGTCATAATTCGCCCCAATTTCAACAAAACTAACAACTGTTCTAGCCGGAACAGGGTTTTTTGAGGACGACACTGAGGGTTTGGTTACAGGCTTTCTTGGAGCGCTTTCATACACCAACTGCCAGCAATTTTGTGTGGATGCATGCAGTTTTTGTTACAGTGATCAGTCTAAACTGGTGTCCCTCAGTGCCAGTTGTTCGGTCGATGACGTTTAGTGGGAGTTATTCAAACGGACTGATAAAATGACGAAGCTCAACCAACCGTTTTCTTCAGCAATTCAAGATAACGTAAAAGCTACTGGTGTGGACTGACTGCTTCTAAGTGTAGTACCTTTATAGTGGATGGCTCGACATGAGATTCCATCCATACAGCTTGGTTCGTTTTTAAAGCGTTCACTTTGAATATGGTCTGTCATTTCAAAATTGTTGTTCCGGATGACATCCTTGGAATTTACTACACCATTCCAGTCGGCTACCAGTTAGGAAAATCAAAAATCGTGCACACCTGATGAATTCAAAACGACACTGCACCTTAGTAGTCTCTTGACGAATTCTGGCCAGTTTTCACAGTCCAACTATAAGAAACAATGATGCGATATTTCAGATATTCGTGTAACTAAAACCTAAGGCACGCCCTTGCTCTAGCACTGTGTGTAAATCATCGTTGGCGTTTTATAAAAGAATTTCCAGCGATTTTATCATTTTCTACGTAGTCATCTACCAGTTGACTTTATTGGCAGTCTAGCACTACGTCCCTAGCCCATCCACTCTTCTCTTTACAACAGGGCTTTCAAAAAATTGTGGTTCTACAGCAGAAAAGCATCAGTTTTGAACACTGGTTGATTACTCAGCGGCCTGTTAATCATCCATGGTCTCTCTTGGGTCTTCATTTCCCCCATCCGTGTCTACATTCACATCAAACTTAATATGGGTACAGGCGATGTCGTAATGGGAAATCAGTATTCAACAGAGACCAACAGCCGAAATATTGTGCATCGCCGTCCAAAATCCCCTTGATTTAACCAGTGTCATGATCACGCTGCCGGTATCTTACACCGCAAGTTTGATGGTCTTTCCAGGAACCTTTTTACAAGTGCTCTTTGGCCGTACAGTGACAGAAACGAAGACCATCTAAAATCGTTCTTGACTCAAAATACAGATTACTTGTATTCGAACGTTTGATCACCGGTATCTTTGGAGCGGAGCTTGATCTGTCTGGTTACGACGTGTCTTGACGAAATGGTACGTAGACGAGCACTTAGTGGTGAGAGCTCGAGACAGCTCAGTGGTTAAGGTGCCAGCTTACGGACCTGAAGGTCCATGGTTCGAACCCAAGCCAACCTCCTGTCTAAGCTTGGGCAACCTGGCAGTAGCCCAGCCCTCGTGCCTCCTTGCGTTGGCATGGCAGCTTGGCCCCGAAAGGGTGCTACAGCTGAACAGTTACCGATTACTTTAGTTGGTGGTGAATAGGAATCGTAAAGAGAGCAAATAATGCTTATCAGCCTAGAGTGAATCACAAATGCGCTACACATGTACATCCACTATCTACGGTGACAAGCGCTGTTTTCGGTTCCAAAATCGCGCTGCAAGAGAATTCACAAAGTGGCGCAAGCCGAGAGCAGCTACAGACAAAGTGAGTGTTAGGAGTTCTTCCTGTCCTCCTGGTGGAGGTTCATCTGGATCTTCCTGAATGTGGTTTGAAAGCCCAAGGGTGCATAATCGATCTGCAGTCCGACTGACCGGTTTCTAAACCAGTCATCATCATCATCATCGACAGCATGACATCAGTGTTCAACACCGATGCTTCACTGCCGTATATATGTGCGATTCATGGTTGTACGTGGACTGGGATACTGTCAGGGCGCCCACACCTAGACAGGAGGACGATTAGGGTCCTCAACCAAAGCCTTTGGCTCAAAAGCCTAACCGCAAGGCAGCGGTGTTTGGCAGGAAATGCAAATGCATTACCACTTCTACGGAACAAGTCGCCATATGTTCCAACCCCCAACCTGGAGGACCAGGAGACTGTGTTCGTCAGACCTCTAACCATTGACCAACCTGGTATGAGAGACTCTGTGAGTGTCGCGGGGACACCCCCCAGTATAGCTCAATGGGTCGCTGAGGTGCGCAAACCGTCACACCACGGTAAGGTCCAGTCTCTTCGTGACTCTCTCTTCTAAACCAGTAATCGCCAGCGAATTATTACCGCCATCTGTAGCGTTCGATCGCCAGTCCTTACTATCAGATAGTGGTTTGGCCTCCTTCGAATTTCATGATATGATTCATTTGTGAAACAGATATTCTACGGCAACCTTTCATATCATGACCACCGATATCCTAGACAAGTGGCGAAAAAAAGCTAGGAAGTTGGAAACAAGAAACTATGGCTTCATATTGTTCTTTATCCATCAGCAACGCTGGCTCTTCAAGTTTACAGTTTCTCGGACAGAACAACTGGGTTTTAGACAGTTTGTAAGCATTCATCGCGTTGGCTTTGGTCAAAGTTGTCATTCGGCCTTTGGAGCGTAGTGTTTTTTAGTTTTACTGTAGATCTTGAAGGTGATGGCCTCTTGTCCAGAGAATTGTCTTTTGTCGGACGAAATCGTGAAGATAGTAGTAACCCTTGCATAGATAAATTTTGCAGAAGTCCAGCATGGAATGCTTGCTGCGGACTCTCCTGAGTACCTGCCACTTTTCGGGGGGGGGGGGGGGGTTTGTTCTATAGTATCAAACTTTCTTCCTCTACTTCCATGTCCACGGTCTTCAGCATCAATAGCTGCTCTGGGTAAATTTGAAATAACTTTGAGTACCGACGAGTGCGCATCTATTCCATTCCCATTAAATTTCAGAGGAACTTTCCGAGTAAAGCAAGGAGTTGACAGAAACACTTTCAGCCCCGTGCAAGCGATCTTGCTTAGGTCTTCCGTATATTGCTTTGTAGAGGGTCTGTTTAGGCTAATTACAACGGGTATGGTCAGTGTGTCACAGACATTTCCAAGTTACCCGTTTTTGTGTGTTTCATTTTCACCTGCTTGAGTTTGGATTCTGTTGAGTAATGGTCTCGTCGCATCTGAGATAACAAGTAGACTGTACAGACTACATATCGGTTGGGCCGTAGTCTTGGCGAACTGGACTCGGCAATATTTTCGACTGCTTAGCGTACTGCACTCCCGCTATCCAGTACTGGTCATCATCAGCTCTCAGTTATCAACAGTTGTTGCATTTGAGATACAACTGCCGTGCAAAGCGAGTCCCCAGTGTCCGCCAATGAACGCCTATAGCGTTTTTCACGATTCATTTGTCATCCCAGTTGTTAGTCACCAGCACGGTGCACTGTGGTCTTGAGGGTTAAAGAACCAGTGTTATTTGTTTACACAATGGTTACCCGTAAACGAAAATGCAATTCTCGACATTTCAACATTTCAAGTGATAATATCGGACACATGTTTGCCTTTCGGGTCTGAAGGGAGGAGTTTGCCCGTCAACAACAGCGTGATTCATAAAACAAGGGAACGGTTAAAGCGAAATAAGTTAGCTTTGATATTAGCCGCGATGGATGTCCGTAGTGTGCTTTGTGGGTTCTTTTGAAAAGATTTACAATCGTTCAATGTTTAACAATTAACCGCAAGCCATTTGCGTTAGACAATCGGGGGCGAACAGCTGTCTGCATGTGGAAAACCGCAGTTCACGGAAATTCTAGCGGACAACTGGTTTCACCTGCATAGGCCACGATCACGTGACATAAATGAACAAATCGAAGGGAGGAAGTTTGTTAGTATTGGGTGAATATTCGTTTGTTGAAGAAAGAGCTCATGCGGTTTGGAAATCAACAAGAATTAGGACTCGTTTAAGAAGGTTCCAAATTTTTTCCAATTGATTGAAAAGAATTAGGACTCTCTATTACAGTATCCTGTGCAGTGTATTAGGCAGAGGTGGTCTGTCCTGGAAGAGTGATCCTCGGCGAAGTTCCTCTTGATTGATACTCGTCAAATGGACCTGGCGGGAATCGACCCATCACTTTTGTTGTGTACTTGACAAGTGTAAAGACTCCAAGCCCAAAGCTTGATAGTAAAGAGAACCCCTTGGAAATCGTGAAAAGTTGCCAGCTAGTCTGATTGGTTACTCGCAGTCAGATTCCCTGCAAGCTCGGTCACTTAACCCGGAAAAGCGCACTTTGGCCGCATTCTGTTTCCCTGAGTAATTTGGAGTAGGATGGGAACGTTATCAGAAGCCAATCAGCCTGGCAGTCAAGTCCAGCACGATTAACTATCATCAAACGGACCGTTTGTCTGTGTTTCAGTTTCATCTTTCTGATAGTAGTACGGAAACGATGCAGTACAAGGACCATGCTTTTTTGATTCATAGGTCCAAGTGTATCCTGGAAAAAGTTCATGCGAAATTCATGCAGTTGTACTAAGTTGTGTTGCTGCCTACCTCTAGTTGTCCAGAAATCAAATCCCAAATCAGACAAAGACAACTGCCAGATGACTGAGGGACATCACTGTGAATACAAACTCAGTCTATTGGATCAGATCGCGAGGTGAGTCATAGATTTCTCAAATTTATGATTTATGTTTGCCTCAAATGTATTTGTTTCTGGTCCATGAGGTCCACAATAAAGGTATGTTACGTTGACGGCAGACAAACAAACCATGAAGAAGCGAATTCGTTAACCTTTTATTACCATCCGCATATCAAGTTTCGGAAAGTTTGTTGCGTAATTCTAAATTTTATGCGGAGTCATATACTGTTTGTATAACAATGTAGGAAATCCCCAGTATTGGATTCGGACCAACGTCCTTAGAAGTTCGTTCCTAGAGATGATAATGATTTTGGTGGTTCGCCAAAAAATAAACTAGCTCTGGGAAATTACTAGAATGGCTTTATGTTAACCAATCTAATGCACATCGCTATCTGGTCACGTCGAACGTTTACGTAATGTCTTCCGGTTTTTTTGTTTGTACACACATGTCCACATTACAACAAGCCATGTTCCATCCAAATACCGACCTGAAATTCACAACTAAACGTCATTTGAACCCTTTGTGAAACCAGTAGGATTCGAAAATTGTCTGGCTGCCAATTTGGCGTATCTCTTTCGCTGCCAATGCACTCACTTCATCTGTGTAAGGAAAATAGAATGCTATCGTGCGTTGTACGTGAATTGAGGCAGACGCTTCCATCAGATAACGGGCCGTTCGGAAATGTGGATTTTATCATGGTAACATCTTTCTGCATTTTGGTAGCTTGCCTGCCAGTGGATGACCCGGTTCGCCAGATTGCGTCGGAAGCGATTTGCGGTTAGTCCGTTGATATGGATCGATAGCGAAATACTGATGGTCGGTTCTGATGAGATAACGTGCCATTCTGTTTTACTTGTCTATCCGGAAATCGGCTGATTAAGCTGAACTAATGAATTCTAGTTGATTTAATTGTCTATTCAAACAGCTCAATTGATTTGCAAGGCATTGTTTACTTAGCCCTATTACTGCCAATGTTTTTAAGGTTTTCTGATAGAAAACAGGATGTGTGGAAAGCTTGAGAATCGTTGTTAGATAACTCAAAATTCACTGTGTTTCCAGACCTCATAACGTTTGATGTTCCGTTGGGTGGCTGTGTTTTCAAGGGACTTTTCGGCATGTTACACAAACAGATCTTGAAAGTGGATAGAACTGCTAAGGCGGACGGGAATTTGTCCAAATAGCTGAGGTATTTAGCAAGTGACGCTGATGTGTAAACTGATGGTGAACGTACAGCCCGTTCAGAGTCCAGGTGTCTCATGCCACCAGAAACTTCAGGGCACCCCCTGTAGCTTGACGGAAAGATCGATGCTGCAACTTACTCCAAAAGTTTGCAGATTCTGAACCTGCGGGGATATCGTCCGACATCAAAAAGCTAAGCTGCAGAGGATCTTTCTACCTTATTGTGAGCTCAGATAGAGCTGTCTGACTGTTCATTATGGAGTTGGGACATTTTAAAGTTCCGCATGATATTTCATCCCTTGAGTATGGTCAATCTGTGCTTGTTAGCTGAAAAGCACTGGTTCTTTCGTCATCGACAGTGCGCATCTCGCGAAAATTTGAGGGGATTGCGACTCATGACCTTTCAGGCTTGTAGTTCGGCCGTATACTGGTCGACCGTACATGGCTGCTTGGCAGTACGGTTAAGTTACATTTGAATAGGACATTCAGTCCCTCAGCTTTAAATCATGTGATCCATGTCACTTGACTCAGGGTTGACTGTCTTGTGAAGTGATGGCCCGTTAGATAGAAGGCCCAAAAAGCTTGTGGAATTTTTCGTTTCTTGAAAAATCACCCATGTTTTTAGATCTTGCGTAGATCTGGACTGTCCGTTTGAAACTGCCGGAATAAGAAAAACTCTTGGTTAAATAAGCAATCTTTTCCGAGTAAAACTTTTTTTCTTGGTTTGGAAACGGTTCCTTCAAACTGATCACCTGTTGGCTAACTTCATAATCGCTGTCTTGCAGTGTCTAACTTCCCTTTCCCGTTCTCCTTTCAACCGATTTATGTTTTGGCCTTGCTTTTTCGCAGACTTGAGACTGGACGATGTCCGAATAGAAGCTTTGGCTCAGAAAAACATAAATGGTCTCCCATTTTGAAGCGAACCAGGGCAAGTAAGTAGGCCATTGTGGTATTCACTGTTTAATTTACGATTAAGCTCCAAGCGCCACGAATAGAATTGTCCGCAGTCCCTCAACCAAAGAGGTCCTGAACTTCTTAGAGGCTTGCTGGTTCTTTACAAGTTATTTGGTAGAATATTTGGTGTCGACCAGCAATCTATACTGCTTGTTTTTACTTGTTTGCAAATGTTCTCCTTAGGAGAACAAAATCCACGGGCATGCATGTCCAGTATGTCGAGAATACAAGCTCACAGAAGGTTGACGCACGCTGAGCCAGTCCAGTACCAAACATCTTTATCAACAACCGCGTCCAGTCTACCGATCACACAGCCTATCCAAACAATACAGTGGAGAGTCGCTGATCGAGACTGCTTTGCAAGTTGTATGGGCCTTAGCACGTAACCATGTGGTACCTAACAACCTAACCCTGAGGACCTCTGTGCTGTCCGACTTTTCCTGTGCCTTGTGACAGGGCAGTTCTGGCGTCAGGTGTTTATACGATTATCGATAAAGTTTAATGCTCAAATTCGTAGCTAGGTCTGTTTTTCAAGGTACTGCCGCAAACGGTCCGCTAAACACTACTGAAACAAACCAGAAACTAGTGCAGTTAACTTCTGTTCCAAATGCCTATCAATCAAAGTGTGACGGAGTTCCTTCTCGCAACTTCAAGAAGGCTTTGCTACATCAGGAACTGTACGCTAGGTGGTTGACTGCACGCTTAGAAGTCGTACACGTGTGGGAATATGTTCCACACTATATGGGTGTGTCTATTTCAAATTCGAGGATCGCTGCTCCCCTCACTTACTTAGTTAAGATTATCGTTCCTAAAGTTGGCGACCAGTGAGTTGCGTTTAACATTTTCACCGTTGCTTCTAAGATTCTTCTTGATTTCTTGTTTGATTTCAGTGCGAGAACTTATCTGAAGGTTGCGGTCACAGCTAAATTTTTTTGTTTGAGGGACGAATCCAACAACCATCAAAACAGTCAATAAATAAACAAACGCACAGCCAATATTCAATTTAAAACCTATTGGCTCTTAAATGTTTTGTCTTAGCATTAAGAGAAAACTCTGGCATCATTTGCTTCCAAAAGCCAAGAGGCTCTTTAGTTGGAACATGTGAACGGATAACATGAGTCGATCAGTCACCGGCATACATCGGAACATTCACGGGTTAGGTTATTCCCATGTACCTCTCACTAGGTTTGTTTCCGGGCCAGACCTGCATTTCAAGTTTTCTGTTGCAGACTCTTCGGCCAGTTCGACTTACGCGATCGAACTAGTAACATCGGGTTGGTCGGAGGTAGCTGCAGGTGCCGGAGATCCCATGGCAAACATTCGCCACATCGACAGCGAAAGTAAGTTAGCTTTACCGTACTGCCCACTCATGAATGTGAATTCCCTTTGCCTCAAATTCCGGAAGGTCGCATCGAGCAAGTAAGACCAGATCGCTAACGTGAGATTCTAATTTGCGCGCCTGAATCAACACTACTAGTCCGTAGCCAGTAGTTGCTCAATCTTGGAGCAACTGGCTGCTGATTAACGGATGAAGCTCCCTTATTCAAATGCTTGGAAAAATGTGTGGCTTGATCCGGTAGGCTGGCTACCTTTGAAGAAAAGCCCTTCGTTACGAATTTATTAGCACACGAACTAAGCGGTTACAAGCCATTAAACACGAAAGTAAACTTCTCATATGTACAGAGTTTTTGAAAAGTGAAAATTCTCAAGCGTCCTCTCGAACTTTCCTGGACGTTCTCTTAGTAGCAAACAATAATGAACGAACAATGCGAAGCGGTTTCATACTTTCCGTAGTAGCGTTCACCTTCCATCAGACGCGGGGGGCGGAACTTGGACACCATATCAGGTATTACTCACAGGCTTCATCAGTAGTATACACTGTTACACTTGTACCGAATTACCGCAATCGTTTTGCTATAATTCTACTGTTGCCGCTTATACCCGGGTGTTACTGCTCATAACGTAAGTTATCGTCATGAAAGGGCAAGTTGACCGAGACCGTATCATCATTGTACTCCTCTCCTTGATTGGAAAGAGTGGAAGTAATTTGAGAAGTAATTTGCGCCCTGTTGAATCTGCGCATAGGAAACATTTGTAAGGCAGCTTTTGTGAGGTAGAATTCACGTATACGCGCACCAGGGAAGTGATCTTGAGACTAGTACGCCATTTTTGTGGTGTTCGCTTACAAAATGAACTTGTAGTGATCACGACTGTGTATGCAGGCCGTCTTCCTAGAGCATATTAAATGTGCCCTAGGTGATTTCTGATGACATTCACCCACGAAAGAGCAGATCCCGGCATATAATCATTTTATGTTAATCCTCACTACGGTGCCATGTACAAGGTAGATTGAAATTTGTCGATATCCCTGTTTTAATCTCTGTTTGGTTTCAACGTTCCTCAGTTTTGTATGCTCACCATTAGGAACAATCATTTATTGAAGATGGTTTTGATGGCTGTAAATCGGGTGTCCAACTACCACCTTGTTTAAACAGTCCTCTTTCTGTCCCGGTGCAGTTACTGCACACCACGGTGAGAACGCACTGAACGAGAATTTATCTCTTGTTAGAGCTCTTTCAACTAGTTTGCTTTTGGTCGCGTCACCGTGTGAAGCCTGGACATCTGATATACTACGATAGCTGCTTACTCTGGTCTGCTGCGTCTGAAAACGCAAAGTTATTCAAGCTTGTTCGGCGTGAGTGGCCGGTTTTCTGGTTTGCCATAACCAGGAGAGTCGCTGGGCCGTTGTTCAAGGAGCTGTCCAACCTAATTACATCGTTCAAACAAGCGAAGTTTTTCATATTCACAGATGATAATTCAGGGATCTCCAAAATAAAAAAATAGAAAAATCAGATAATCGTTCAGCTGTAACACCCTTTCGGTGCCCAGCTGGCATGCTACCCAAAGGAAGCACGAGGGCTGAGATACTGCCAGGTTGCCCAGGCCTAGACAGGAGAAGTCGCGAGGCATAAGCCGGGTTTGAACCACGGAACTTTCGGTCACTAAATTCGCGCCCTAACCACTGAGCCATCTCGCCCCCCTCCAACATGCGGTCGTGAAGTAGTGGTAACATGCTGGCGTTGCATGTTGGCCGTTCTGGGTTCGAATCCCGGCAAGGTCAACGATACGCCCACCGCTCGATTCCACTGCTTTCCCACTCTAATGTGGACTAACCAGACCAAAGGCGCCAGCATATTAGAGAGACTTCTCAAGCAAGACTGAAGTGAATAAAAACATTGGTTTGCAAGCTGAAATTCAGAAGTTGGGTAGATCTCTGCACGCATCAAGGCAGTGACGTAAATCATAAGCGATCATACTGATTCGTATAGACTCAAATTTAGTGCAGTCGGACCAAAAATCTTAGAAAACTGCCCCAGCATGTCTGTGTGAAAGACCAGGAAATTGAAGCATTGGTGCCTTATCGCTATCCATTGTTGTCAACAACTGTGCACACACACACACACACACCTAACACGTGCTAACAAAATTGCGCAAAAGGATAAAGCATACGTGACCAGTAAGTTTTGGTTCGCATTCGATCTGATAAACTTCCTTAATTTGCATGCAAATGACGATTTCCAATAGTGAGATTGAGAGATCAAAATGTGAACCACAAAACGACTGATGATGATTCGGATTCAAAGTCACTAAGAAAAAGTATGAGTTCGAATTGCATTCACTGTCCACTGTATCGCGTGGGTGTGCCGGTTCACAAACTCCATGTGGTCAATTACCGACGGTGACAGGAACTGCGCACACCGTTTACATTCACGTAAATATCCAAGTTTTCATGAGTCATTCACTCATTTAGCTGGAAGGTGCCTAGTGGCTTGTTACTCAAAAGCTTGTTGTGGAGTCAGCAACGAAGTTCAAAAATGCAACACATTTTCACTGGTGCATATAGACGGACTGTAGGCGAAAAAAACTTCCGTACATATAAATTATTGATTTCCTGCAGCTAAAAATAGTGGGGTCCGAAAGGAAGCACGGAAAATCACTGTGCTCATAATAAATAAAGTTGATCTTCCGAACCAGTGGCTCTGAAACATTTCAGTCGAGGTTTCATCCAGTAAGTGAAATCAGACTGTGCTGAGAGAGGGAAGAGGCGCTTCACAGTTGTTTCGTCCCTGTGAGGATTCACCGCACACAACTTCACGGAGCTCGAACCCACCTGCGTCCGACCAGTAGTTGATGCCTAAACCGTTCGACTATGAGTGGCCGGTCCGTAGTTTGGCTCACACTTAGGCGCGCCACTTATCTTCCAATCATCCTTTAACCACGAAATTCGTATCACGTCGTCAGGTGCCAACCCGCTCCTCAGTCGACGTCTTCTCAGCTGGATTATTCGCGTTAATCTTGAATTACCTTACCCTCTTAGCTACTTAAAAATGTTGATAGTTTGGGTAGATTAGCAAACTTTTCTTATTCATGCCCTGTAAAACAGATCTAGTGACTTGTGCAGGCCCAACTACTGTGACAAAAACATTATCAGATACTACCTCGACTGTACAGTCAGTGAGTGTATTTTTGTGTACTCTGTCCCCATGGTGCAACGGACTTTATGACGTGAATCCCACATCCATTTTAGATTCAGGAAACACTTTCACACTTTTGTGTAGGGTCTTGCATCAAAATTGAGCTATGCCATTTCGGCAACTTTTCGCAGTTGTTTACCGAGCTTCTAGACCTTCGATTATTTGGCGTTCTGGTATATTGGACTAAGGCAGTACAGTACCCCGTCTCTCCAAAGGTCTGTTCGACGGCGTATGATTTGTTTTTAGAGGATAATCATAACATGCCTTCTGCAGCAAGCAAGGAGAATTTAGACGGCATTCGTTCGAAATGGACACCGCAATACTCCACATCCCAGCCTGTGCGTGATTCTACACAGAGTGGAACCCAATGAACCTGTATATTGGTCGACTGCTCCCGTTGTCTACTTCAGATAGAACCTAAAAAAGCCATCTGAAGAAGACAGTGTGTCTGGTTACAGCAGCAAAAGGGAACCATTAGTAAAAACCCTAGAAGTACTGCGGTATCGTGCGCCAATTCATCCAATTTTGGCTGTGCTACATTCAGACAGCAAATGAACTCTCAAGTTCTTCAAGGCAATTAAGTTGTTTACCTGTTCAGGGTCAAATTATAGGCTATCTGGTCAGCGCATTTCGAAAACGCATACTTCACTGGTGTTGTGTGGACCGTGCTTATGGTACGAGCTGCCTAACCTGATGGTACTTTGGCGAGTGACACAGGGAATTGGGATGGTGACAATTCTCTTAGGATAATGAATCAGCCAACCTGAGACTAGAGGACGTGTCCACTTTTCGGTCCTGAGGGTTCGTCACCCTGCAAGGGGGACTACTTCTTGCCTCAGGTAATGTCTTTATAGGGCTGCTACGTGGATGTGTAGAGTACTGTACCTGAGTAACATGAGGTATGTAAAGAAAGTATTTATTCTTGGGAAACATCGAAAATGCTGTTTCACAAATTATACGACCATAGTTCAGTGAAGCCCTTTCGACTATACTCGAAGGGATGCTCACTGAAACGTAAAAAGAGTGCAGGATAGCCGATTTAGATTGTTGCAACTGTTGGTTAGTTAATAACTCGATAAAGTTCGTCGTTTGCTCGCTCAGTCGGAGATATTTTCTATCCACAGAGCAAAGCAGGGCATAGTTGTTTACTAAAACTAAATGATGACTGTTCACATCGGTGATGCTACAACTGCTGAATCCTACCAAATTTCTGTTTGCAATCTTCTGAATGGAATTGGGTTCTCATTCGTCTCACGGTAGAGACTTTCCCTCTATATCGTGAATCGAATAAATGCATTGAATAGTAAGCAGGCAAACACCTACAGCCGTCCATCGGGTTTGAAGTGTCCGTGGAGCTACCTATCTGGGAAGCCCTGACAGGCGTTAGTCGATCGAAAAAACTAAGCGGTTACTGGGTCGTCTTTCGAGGAATCGGGCAAATCACCCACATCGCTCAATTTGGAACAAGTTCACCAGTTCAGAGGTGAAAATCCAGATGCGTCCAGCGTGCGTTGGTGGCGTAGTGATAACATGCTCGCCTCGCACGTCAGATGTCTGGATTTCAAACCCGGCACGTCCAAGTATATACACAGCTGATGAGCTCTAATGAAAGCGGAACTCGAGTACAAGCTCACCCTATTTGATGTTGACTCATCAGAATAACTACGCCAGGAGAGAAGGACGACTGCTCGAAAGACAGCGATGTAACTTTGAACTCTACAAGTCCTGCAAACATCTACAACTAACTCATGGTTTATTTTGAACAATAATGCGTAATTCAAAAAACCGCACTTTCGAAATGACTCTGTATGAGGTCATCTGATGGAGTACAAGCTGCGAGGGAAGTGGGGTTAAGAATTCGCTGATAAAAGATGTCTCTATGTTTTAGGATTTGAGCGAGGCAGTTTTTTATACGGAAAATGAAAGGGGTAGTCAAGAACGAAACGGCTTAGTTCAGTGTGGAACAATGCGGGGAATTTTCTCGAGAACTGCCTCCAGAAGATCCATACAGGGGTTCGTAGGTATCGTAGTCCAGGTGTGTATCACCAAGGTAAACGGAATGTTGCCGAATATTGTCCAAAACGGCAGGTAACTATTCAAAAACTTCGCTCAATTAGCGGAAGAGGACTTGAGGAGAGCAGCTGTGTGAACCGTTAAAACTTGTGTGTCTTACGGAAATTTTTCCACAGTGTCAATAATCAGGGCATAAACTAACGGGGATATTTTATGCAACCCAGACGAGCTGCAGCGCAACACTTGCTATTAGTAAAAATAGTTCTGCCATTTCCGAGGTGCTTTTCACATTTTGACTTGAATACGGTCTCGGTGGACTTTGGTGAAGTGCCACATTATATGCCCGCTGGTATACGATTTCATTTTCTCTTGTGCAGGCCACTAATACACTGTTTTTAGTTTGCGATCACCTACTTGGATGCATTCCTGAGCGAATAGAAAGCCATTTTTGGCGTTACTATTATTAGTATCCAAAATTTCACCCAGTCCTCCTACCTTGTTTCAGTTGATATCTCGGACGCAGCACACTGCCAGATTACTGACAAGCCGTCTACATCACAGCTGGGCCCCTCCAGGCACATCTACCTACCAAGCAACCCAGTTCCCCTCAGTCGCCTAAGCGGAAGCACAAATAGGAGCCCGTACAAGCACCATCTTCATCCGTCAGTCACGCCTCGGCGAGCATGGTCTCCCGTGGACAAAGTCGCATCAAGCAACACTTTCGCACCCCCAGTGACCATGTCCCCTTTGATGGAACGTTCCATGGAGGATGATGAGACTAGGCACCTACTTCGTCTTCGATAGTTCCAATAAGAACCCATACATCATACCCCTTGTCGATTTACGTTCTACACTAAACTTGCATTTCTGGCCCACCATTTCCGGCGCAGGGTAGGCTGACGTTTACCTTATTGGCCCAATGTGTTTTTAGGTTGGGCATTTTACATACATTTGTACATACACATAGATATTTGTTTTAAATTGTATAGAATAAAAACTGATTAAAGTAGTAAGAATGACACTGTCTCAAGATAATTCAGCTTGTTTTAGGTACTCATGAGATAGATGAAGTAAAGGGAACACACAAGCCCTTTGGATAAACTGGCTTATTTTCAAGACGACGGAACGTGACCCTTGCTTTTGTCCGCTTGGATGGGCAACGTGATTAGAAACGCTTCATCTTCAGCCTATGTGACATCATCAACGTGTGTTTGTGCATTATGGCAATACAGGGTGTCAGTGTGTCTGTGGAGTTGAGGTGTGCATGTATTCATTTCTGGTTGGTTGACAGGCTAAACAATTTCCACGTTGATCAGTGAGCTGTTGTTCTCATTGGTCGACACCCGAATGTATTTTATCTTGTCCTGTTTGACTCTTATCCTTTGGTCGACACTCAAGTTGACTTGATCATGTTCCACGCTGATGTGACACTTGATAGGCTCCAGTATATTGTTTCTTTGATACAGTTGTCTGCTCCACTTGGGACTTGTAGCTGAGTTGCTTGTCCTTCGCACGAAAGGTGTTTAGAAGATTAGGTCCAGTTCGACGCACCGATTTATCGAATTTATCGTGGAATTTATGGCCTTCCTACTCTGCTTGCATCGAGCACCGTAGACCACGTCTACCGATAGCTGCATCATGTTCTTTTCCTCACGTACACAGATTTATTCAAGTCTCTCCAACACGAACTAGGTGAATTCATTGTAGCTGTAAATTCATTGTAGCTGACATGACGAATCAATTGTTCCTCTCGCTTCCGTCGGCCTTACTTTTCGGTTTGGGTTACCAACATTCCTCTTTCAAGTACTACTTTTGAAGGGAGAGCAGGGCGGGGCCACCGGCCCTTTTGTTTGATTTTCCTGGTGATGTTACTGTTGATGAGTTTCTTTCTGGTTCAAAAGTCACCAGATAAAATTTCTCGGATATGCATTGCTTCGAAACACTGGAAATAAATAGTTTTCTGTCGCTGTTTTTTCATTTATTCTTCCATTCCGGGGTGCTGCAATCTCTTGGATTAGGTAGGAATGCAGCTTTTCTCGTTGTTTATTGGAGACTTGCTGTAGTTGTGTAGTTGACTCATCTTCCGGCACACACAACTTTCCAGCTTCCCGTCAGCAGTCTTGTGCATTAATAAGCCACGAAATGATAGCCGATTTTTCCTGTTCGATTCGCATGGAAATTGGACGTGCTCAGATGTAATATTCATTTGTTACATGTGCATGGACTTTTCTTTCATAACGATGAAGGTCTCATCCAAGTAGCAAATCCGTTGTTTAAAAACTGATGGTTGACAATGTTGCGTGCTCTACTTTCTACATCACCGCTGGACATGGGAGTTTCATCAGCGTCGCTTGTAGTTGTCCATCAAGGTCGAAATATGTTATCCTTCAGAAGTCCAAGAAATTGTCTGAACTTTCCACCTCCATGACCTCGATTGTATTCGCGTCGTTTCCAAGTAATTCCGGCTAGGTCGTAGTTGATTGATGCGAACAGTGTCGTAACAACAAACGACAGCATTAGTCCATCATCCTCTGAACTGGTGCTGTGCCCACCATAGAAGATTGTGTCTGTTAACTCAGAAATGAAGCGTTTCGGTCTTCTTTGGTCTGTAACACAATAAGGGTATCGGAAGAAGACCCAGTATTTACGGTCATATTGTATGGTAGCGTCGTTTGAATGAAATGCAGAATGTCGCGGCCGCTTACCGTTTTCGATATACCGAGGCTTGGAAAATTCAGATGAACTGATAAGAAAGTATCAGAACGAAAGCATAGGTTCACAAGCGAAATGGTGGAATTAACAAGGCTCAAAAAAGCAATATTTAGTCGCCCTGTTCGTTCACTTTAACAGTGCAAAGTTCGTTTGTTCGCAGTCAGCTACATGTTCTGGTGTTAGAGAGGATAACACATGTTCATCAACGATGAAATACTCTGATTGGCTTTTGGAGGAGTTGGTTTAAGAGACAGAAAAACTGGGGACACCCTACGTAGCGGCAACTTGGTTATCTCTTAACAAACTGCCCTGCCCTAAAGAACCCTTTCGACTTAACAATGCCCAGAGTGAAATTTGCCTAAAGACTTACAGTGCGACTTCGGAAAGAAACACAAAGTGCAAAACCTGTAAACCTGGCTCCGTTGGCAGTTTTATCCTCCGTAGATGGAAACCACTAGACTATACAGATCAACAGTTTGGTATGATGACAGAAAGCAACACAGGCGAATGCACTCAGGTTACTTCAACCCTCATTCGGTCATCAAAATACATGTGAAATCACTGATATTACCCTGATCACAGATGACCCTTGTCTCATTAGAGTACCAGTTGTTTCTGAGTTTTAATTAATAAGCTCTCACTTGCTGTCAGTTAAAATCTGCAGACTATTCATAAGTTTACTAATTCTACGAAGAGATTTTTTCATTGAAATTATCAGCCGAAAAAATACTTCCTAAATTCAACTGAAAATACGCGGTGCATAAAGGTATTTCACGCACCAGAGGCGTGAACTTGTGACTCTGGATAAGCATTCGGTGCACAGCCAACCCAACACCTTCCCCAGTTGTAGGCAGACTGCAATTATTGCCAGTAAAATGCTGTCATAGGTGTGTACTGCTATTTCTTGCGCCATCACGTCTACAGATCCACCGTAGGTGATAAACAAGATTTGTATCTGTTGGTGACGGAAATGACATTTGCCCTTTCGCATACGCCCAACACACAAATCTTTTGCGTCATAAAGGGTGAATGAGTAGCCCACCTTCTGCGCTTTTTTCGGTGTTGGCCGATTCCGGCCCATTGGATATAAACTGACGGAATCAGACATTGACGCAGCCGCCCACCCTCACGTTTCACCTTCTAAACGCATTCGGGCTGAAATTTATACGAGAGGGTTGTGGTTTCACTGCCGTATCACTTAACAAGAGACGACCGCCAAAGGTGGCGTATGCTATTCTAGCTCCATTTAATGTGGGGTTTGTGCCGCTGAACAGTTCGTTCCGATGCAGGTCACTTTGAGGTCCACCGTATATTGAAGTCCCAGGTTAGATAGCTACAGTCAAGTCGTATTTGTAGAAAATCGAGTGCACTTTGTATCCGGTGGTATGATAGAACAGTCTACATGAACATTTGGTACCGAACATAGTGCGGTTTCGTTTGAACTCTGACCAACTCAAGCTGGTGCTAAATCGGAACAAACTGACAAAATCCGTTCACATTATTCACTTTTGATTACCTGTAAAATTCTTGACAATTGTGTTCCTTTGGTATTGGAAACCTTCACAATCAGACTTTGAACTGCAGCTCATGTGATGTGTTTTTCTTGGGTATGGCTGTTTCGTAAGCTCGTGCGTAGATAGCCTTTTTGAATCCTCAGTGTTGAAAGCGACGTGCAGATTTCTGATCTAAGCTGCCTGATAGTCGTCTGGTTAGTGTCTAAGACTGCCTTGTGTTTTTACCCTGCATTCTTTACACGCGAGCCACGAAAACAGTTAACATGCCGCTTGGAGCAAATATCAGGAGCAATGTCGTCCCGAAGCCAGATGTAAAGTCACGTGAGTAGCACATTGGACAAGATATATGATGCTGTTTCCAACTCCCTATAGGTGCTACTGCACAGCAATTAGTCATGTGATATTTGCTACTTATAAGCAGAAAATAGTTTGTCAGAGTGATTTTTCCTTCCCCAGTTGGAATATTGCAAACATCAAGACATTTAGATGAGGCGGCGCCTATGGCCCACAACTAGGCACACTGGCAAGCAAAACACTTGCGTTCTTATCGATCAGGTTAGCAGTTAGCTTGAATAGAGCGTGTCGAACAAAATTTGGTTTCCATTGCTGCCATCAAGTAAAAACATAACGAACTTATGTTAAATTATACAGCAGGCACGTCTGGTCCGTGGTACATTCCAAAATGGCATAGAGAGACGAATACAATTTCTGGGGTCGTACTAAGCTCTTACAAACACAGTTGTGGGCTATGCAGGCGGAATCCAATTGCCTCAGCAATCAACAACACTGTGAATCCGATGCCATATCTAGGTCATTACTAGAGCACTTGATATGAACTCACTAACCTCAACCACCAATCAAAATGGAGCGTTCACAATTTATTCGCAAGTGAAAATTTAAGTCTTAATTTTCTATTAAGGCCAGATAATTTTCGAAACATCATTTTGGGAATGGCTCTGTACTTGACCAATATATTTCCGTTTGTACTAGCTACAGTTAATACTTGTTGGGGACCACAGCTGCGATTCCTCACTTTAAACCACATCGCGGCTGGATACCTAGACGAAGTGCCGTAAAACAGTGCAGTCGCTCGCATTTTAAGCGTGTTAGCTACGTACTGGTTGTAATTTACTAGAGGAGAGCGCTCGCGAAAGACAACCTGGCAACTTGATGCTTAGAAAATCAACTTTCATCACAATGCACACTTGACTATGGCACATTCACCCCGTCAATTCAATACGGTAGTGAACCAAGATGCGTACGTATCCGATCTCAGCTCGTGGCGTTACTACGAAACTCAATCGCTGAGGTTCTAAAGCCCCACAGTTCAAACAGACAAAGCATAATTTGTACTGCATTTGTTTGGCTTATTGCTGGGCGACAAGATGTGGAACTACAACTGTTCCATTTGGCCTATCAACGGGACCATACAATGGAAGGAATTTGCTATTCTTCAGACACCGTGCCTTCTTTATGAGGCCGCTGCTGAGTCTGCTGGCTTGTAGGGAAGAACGATTACCTTTAGATCTTGAGAACCAGCACCCGCTGCTGGTGCCCTTTATTACTAAGACAACTGTAACTTAAAAGCTGAGAATATGGGTTCTTTCTACGGGATCCTGTGTTTCAATGCAGGTCTCCGGCATGGCCCATTGTGACAGACGCCTTTAGCACGAAACTCTTCTCCGGACAAGTTTATAGCTTTGTGTTTATAGTCCATGGAACGCTTACTAAACGGATGCAGCTGATAGGTAGCTGTTTGGTCGCTAAACTGGTTGAATTCTTACAAGCATTCTTCCTATAAAACGGTGGTCAGAGGACGCAAAGAAAGCCAGTTTGATTTGATAATTGAGAATGTCACCGATGATCGATAAACGTAGGTTCACCAAACAATGACTTGGACGATCGGTTGAGCTCATCTCTCTTTCTGTGGTCCCCAACTACTTTGTGATTACTCTGAAGACAAGTAACTTGTCGCTCGCTTGGCCATTCCCCTGGCATCTCTGAGAGGGTAGTCGTAATAATACCGTTCGCCTTTTGAATCGACGTGCCATTCAGCTGCATCCTGTAGTAACAGACCCCAGAAAAAGCTTAAACCCGAAGTAACCAAGTTTCATGTAACGCATTAATCGGTTTGACGCAGACGTCCGAAACAGCTTAAGATATCTGATAACTAACTGGAATCGTTTGTATTGAACGGAAGATTTCGTACAGTGGGTAGTTCCCATCAATTCTAGGCAACACTGCATCAATTAAAACTTGGTGAGGGGACGGTACAAATTGGCAGTTAATCTGGAAAGGTTAAAAACCAATTTTTCAAGCAATAAGTGGACACGCAACCCTACGAGGTAATCAGTGTAATGTTATGCTTAACTGAGACAACATAGCTAACCTTCAGTCAGTAACCATGTAACCCACGTAGCACCCCCGATTGTCTGATGGGAATCGTACTGTCTCGTCACACTGTCATGTCGCGAAATTTACAATCGGTCGTCCGTCAGTGTAAATTCTGCTCATTAAGCAAACGGAGTTCTGAGTCACTCAGAAAATCAGCATTTTCCAGTAGTCTGGTCATCGTTTCAAACATTTGTAATGCTTGAATGTAATTGGAGATAATTGTTGTAGTTTGTTCTACGTCGCCAGTTGGCAGATGACTCACTGCCCAGTACTTCCTGAACTAGTTTGAGAACCGGGAGTATCTGTTGTGACCATGTTCATTTTCTGACTAACGAGCCTACGATCTACTTATCTTGACAAAGAATGGAACGTAGAACGGAGTCTTTGGAAGCGACATTACGGCCCGTACAAGCGTGGATCAAGCAGTCATGGGAAGGATATTTTACTATTTATGTGTCTCCAGCTTTCGCTCTCACGCCGGTGTCAGTGCACAGAAGAACACTGGCTGCAAGTCTGTGTGAGAGGTAAGTTTTCCAAATATCATTTTTCACCCATAAATAGTATGTAGAGAGCAAACGCTCCAAAAACGATTTGTGGGGTTATTGCTTTACTACAGATAAGAGGATCACTAGGTAATCTGCGTACCTACCTTCGAGCGTACCTTTTAAGCTTTTGACTGAGGAACGTGTTGTTCGTGAAAACCTGCTCCAACGAAGACAGAACCGAGACACGGATGCACAGGCCGCTAAGCAGCATTGGTTTGAAAATTGTTGTTGACTGTGCGGTGGAGCAGCTGAGTAACATCAGTACAGAAGAGGACAAGACAACCTGTGTGTGAGCGCATGTGAGCTCAACCGAGGTTACTGGTTGCTAAATATTATCAGGTAGCTGAAAAATCAATACCTTGTTTTACTTGTATAATATTCTAGTTTGAACATCAAATTAGAAGAAGCGTCGCTGACTGAATATGAACTACAGACAGATACTACTCGTCAATAGCATGCGCTGTGTGTGGTCATCTCAGATATCAAGCTCAAATCATTTGCGCACCCAACGATGAAAAAGCTTGCGGAGCAGGCTTCGATCAGTCATCCACGATTGGCGACCTAACAAATTTTCGTCCATTAAACGACAGGCGAGAATTGAAGCTTGTTGGGAGTGACAAAACTCACTACATCTCGGTTGCACTACTCTCTGGGTAAACCTGCGTTAAATTTATACGTAACACTTGAAGTTTCAACGGCAAACGACGGCAGAATGTTGAATAATTCTCATGTCGGAAGCCGCAGAGATAAAAGAACTTGTTCATTGGTGCTTCCTAAGAGGGTCATGTTCAGTAATCGTTCAGCTGTAGCACCCTTTCGGTACCTAGCTGCCATGCCACCAGGAGGAAGCACGAGGGCTGGGATACTGTCAGGTTTCCGAAGCCTAGACAGGAGAAGTCGAGAGGCAGAAGTCGGGTTCGAACGACGGACCTTCTGGTCATTAAATTCGCGCTGCAACCACTAAGCCGTCTCGCCCCTGGCTCTGAATGTCCAAAAAGTTTGACCATGTTTCAAATCCTGGTGATGCAACCAATGGAGTGGATTTCACCTCATTACTCACATACCACGTGACGTTTTTGCAAACAAACCACCAGCCATAGAACTAATTCCCGAATGTTTCTATACAGACGAGATGTGACAACTCACGGATGGTAAATCGCATGTCCCAGACTCCTAAGAAGGGTTACGTCACCTCGAGTGGGTATCTCATTGCAGGGTATCTCACAGCTGGTAAAAAATGTCAGAACTTTGTTGTTTGATTGGCCAATATTAAATAAGATATTTTGAGCCTGGAATGGTCTTCCCTGTTCTTGAAAAAAGATAAAAGTCATCTCCTAAGTGTAGTTTCCGACGCACCCTCGCGTATTTTTAATCCTCGGATGGTCTGGGCGTCCACCCTTGTGAAACTAGCCAGGTTGTTTTAAATCTGTCCTCAAAAGGTTATGAACCTGAAAGTTCCACATGCGTTGATGCTAGGCAGGTCAATTCACGCCCTTGTTAAATGCGAGTAAATCGGACAGAAATATGCAGAACATCACCTGACATTTACTGAACACACCGATAAGCCCCTATGAAGCGACCAGCCCAAGCAGGTACCTCTTGAGAGGAAGCAAGGCATTCTCTCCTTGTGTGTGTTACTTAAGAATCGGAGCCCATTTTTGCACTTGGTAAATCTAATTAAAACTTGTTCTTTGTTCCGTCCCGTATTTCAGCTATTTGCATCCGACTCTGAACCAGTCCTTCCTTTCTACTCGTTCAGTGTAACATTGACCACAGTTTTAGTTGAATTTGCATAACTATCATCTCGTACCACGATTTCGGAAAGGAACAGGTCAGGGTGGATGCGTTAGACACGACTTTAAGTTTCAAAGGGGCGTTACTTTGCTCTCCCATAATGCCTTCGTCGAGAATAGCCCGCTTCAAATCAATTGTTCAGATGGAGAGAGTGCTGTGTTCCAAACAGTGTCTCTCTCTCATTCAGAAGTCAAAAACTAACTAATTAAACAACACATCAAATGCGGTGGTCTCCTCCAGCAACAATCTGTCCTTCAAGAATATTGGAACTCTGTTTTGTGGCGTTATGTACCAGTTTAGTGTTTAAATACAGCGAAATATTCTTTTTTCATAAAACTGGTTGGAAAGCCTCTCATTTTCGTGATTAACTTGAACCGGCATATGTCCATCTACGAAACTCTGTGCAATTTTTCAAGTTTCATTCAGTCTATCCCATTTGTTTCTCACAAGATTTCCTCAATGATCGATGGAAATCTTTTGCTAACAATGATTCCTATCAAATTATTCCTGACACGACACAAGTCGTTGGTGATTGGCACACCTAAGCACTCAGAAAAAGCTGTTTGCTTGTCTCTTAGTACGTCAGTCGGTGAATGTCTAGGTGACACCCAGATGAAGTGAAACCGTAGTTGTTTCATGACATTCAGCTTTTTGAACCAGAAGTGTAAGTGCACGTATCATGTCGTCCGGGGTCCTTACCTGGCTGGCCAGTTGAATATTGTTACACTCACGTCCGATAGTTGAGGGCTGGACGACGGTGTTCGTTGCCACTTCTCATGAGCACGTGTCCTACTGTCAGTCTTCATGCCGCTCACACCAGCACACATTTTACGGTATGCTGAGTACTTTTTTTTGAAACCTTTACTTACGCAAATCCTAGCATTTACGACATTGATTTAATACCCACTTTCATACTCCTCATCACAAAGTATGAAAAGCGTTGTGATTCTGGGATAATTGCCGTGTCGAAAAACCACACTGTACCGGACAACAGTACACTATGCTTTTCTTCTTCAGATGAGAGCAGAATCTTCAAAAACCCAAAGACAAACGCAGTAACAATTCACACACACACACCATTTTCTACACTAAATTGTTGAGGCGATGTGGTAACCTGGATTGATATCAAAAAACATCCATACGATATTTCAAGTAAAGGCAAATTTAAGTCTCGTGGCGTAAATCTTCCTCAAGGTTGCGAGAACGGAGCTTGGGCAAGCCACCCGGAAGAAGGCACAAGGGCCGAGATATTGCCAGGTTACCCAGGCCTAGACAGGAGCAGTCGAGATGCTGAGATCGAGTTCGAACCGAGAACCTTCGGGTTAATAGATTCTCGCCCTAACCACTGAGTCATCTCGAGCTCAATGTGTGAACGGGTGAGCACAACCCCAGCTACAACGCTGGCCCAACCACTCATGACGCAGAAGAACAGCGAACATTCGGAGGAGAGCTTCCACTGCTTCGGCCAAAGGCAACCTACAACGGGAGCAACGCCTAATATGTATACTCTAGATAACCTTGGAAAACGATAAATGCGTTAGCACAACCAAAGTGCAACTAGCCAACAGCAGAAATTTCCAAGATGGCGGGAAATGGCGCGAAATAGAACTTGACAATAATTCAGCAATTAAATGGTTTATGGGGATACTGACCTCCCCAGCAGGGATCGGTGGCGACTATCCTGTCTAATTGTGAGCCACTAACACCTCTGCTTCTGACCATGCAGTTTGGTATTCAACCACTGGCCTGGAAGTTGCGCGTTCGACTCGCACTAGCCAATACTGATGATTCCTAATATGGATGAAACAGATGTACAGCGCTTCTCGGCTTTTCAGGACAGACCTGCTTCACTTACAAGAAGAACTCATCAGCAAAAGCTCGTAACCAAATTTTTGGACGATGATACCTCCGTCAAGAAGTAAATTTCCGAAGACCACAAGGATTCCAAAAAATAGAATTCTCTTGACAAAAAGATCCAACTGGTGAATTAAATGGAAAATAGTTCATATTGATTTTGAGACAAACGCAGATTGGTGTACCGCTAACGCATTGCAAAACCTTTCAAAGCTAGTTAAAAATTGGTGTCTTTTTGAAAAAAAAACATTTTTTCGCATCTACAAATCTCCCTGCTGACATTTGAAGATTTCATACACCGCTGTGCACAAGATTTACGGTTGGAAAAAGGGATGACTTGGAAGAATAAAAAAGCATCTTCACATCTTAGTGACCTTCCTTCCGGATCAAGTTTGTTCCAGGCACACTGGGAAGTATTCAAGGGAATTGAGGTGCTTTATCGTAATTTTTTCGATAAGACCCCGGAGAAGATTGAAGATAACTGTGTGAAACCCTTCGAGTCACGCAGCCCTTCTGGAGCATGGGATGTTAGTATACTACCAGGTTTAGGAACAACCAAATATGGTGTTTGTATGCCAGATTAAGCCGACACACATACAAGGTGAATTGAGACCGCGTTATTAGAAACTGAAATTAAACTCAAATGCGTCTCCTGCTTTTGTGACCGAATGTGTGACAAAAACGTCCTTTCTCGTTCGCAGCGATATTCAAGATATCCTTATGGTTCCCTTAGCATAACATTACCCGAAATGCTTACAAAGCCTGGACCAAACCCCTTCGCTGTCACTGCCTCCTGGGCCCATCAGAAAGGCCAAATTTCCGGATTTCGACGGATAGTCCAAAATCTGGCATATGATGGGTTGAATATTTATTTGAAAATCGAAAATCGAAATCTTGATTGTGACTTTCGCGTGGCATAGTTCATGGAGCACTATCATAAACAGGACTTTCAACTTGGTCCTGCCCGAGTCTTGCGCTAACAACACCTTAATTAACAACTAACTGTTCAGTGTGAAGGGAAATATCTGCATAAACTGTTGCGCAGGCATCTGAGATTTTTTAAACAGGTTCGAAGTAATCTGTTTAGATGAACGCTTGCCGCTTGTTGTTTCGGTGCACACTAGGAAGTTTTATCAAATATGCCCACTCGACCACACACTGGTGTTCTCCCCTTGACTGGGGACGAATCTTTTGCAATCGCGTCGCCAACGTCGGCTGACAAACCAACAAGTGAAAACCGAGGATCCTATTTGCCAAGATGGAGAACAATACAGATATGACGTTTGCAGGGTTCCCACCATAAAAGTAATATCGATTTTTCCGCGCCATGTTAATTTTTCCTACAAGTGCTACTTCCAATACATACCACGTTTGTTTTGTTATCTGACTGATGCTAACACATTTTATTTTGTGCTGCGGTTGATCTAGAGTACTTCTTTGGCTACTGATGAGGCGGATAGTAGTTTAATATTTTAGGTATGCTAACTAAACAAATGCTGGCAAGCCTCTCGTTGGCGCTTGATATCTGTGTAACCGACCAATAAGATCATATTACAAGCAAAAACGGCACGCTGGCAATTCAGCCATTGTTTTTCCATTGAGTCGATGAACTGAATGCCACCAATGATTCTGGAATCGTATCAAATTGGGTTAGTGTGATTGCTTTCCGTAAAGTAGCCGGAAAGTCTCAGTGCAGTCTCTGTTGTGGCAGTTGGCCGAATGCACTGTTATTGACCTCTTGCTATCCTAACAAGGCTGGGTGACCTGTGTTCCTTTATTCTTTGAGTGAGTTGCCATGTCATACTTTCACTTTACTCTGCAACACAGCTGTTCGCGAAGGAATACACTAGCATATCTTGGGCATGAGGGGGTACTGGACGTTTCAATTTACTGGATAAGTGTCTTCCAGTATAAAGCGTGGCGACAGGGGAGGAGCTTCCGATGGATTTTTCCATTTTTCCGCAGGACAGCGTCTAACAGTCTGAGGTTATGTTGCGGGGTTCCCTGAGGACAAATTTCGACTGCGTTACTTTGTAAACTAAGAATGAGGGTATTGTTTTATTTCTGGGGAGCAAAACCTTCAAACTCGACGTAATGCTTCGGAAATGGCTTTCTGAAGGAACTTGTTCCGCGTACTACCCACGTCCTGTGGCCAGAGCTTCAGGTTGTCACAGGTAAGAAGAAGTCCGTAGACCTCAGCCTCTTCTACAGTTTGCAGACAGACTGGCTTCAACGTAGACTTCACAAAGATACCGCCAGAATTTGTCCTGTCTCTACACTTCATGGAGGGGAAATGTTATCCACTAGATCGAAAGGCCCAGTGTCTGTCCACACCCAAAACGTACCAGCGGTAGCAGGCCAGTCAGCCAGCTGCTACAACATAGACGCCACTAGAGCTTTCCGGTTCCTTTACAGAACACACTTGCACCATTTCAACTCGACGCAACCTCGCATTGTCTCTGACACTGAGGCCACCTGGAATAGTGCCTGACCGTGTGTCATACTAACCTCTTCTCTGGAGGGCCACTAATGCCTTTCAATTCCATAACCTAGTTTTAGGGCGATGATCCGGAGCCTGTTGAAAAAATCAATGTGTGCCTCAGTCAATCAGTCCAATCAAAGTTAGAATGTGGTATTTAATAGCGATGACTTACCGAACTTTCCCTTATGACAGTACAACCTCGCGTAATGAAAAATCATGGGGAGTGAAAGTTACCGTCCACATTTTTGCTTTTATTCGTGGTTTCTCCCGGCGAATCTTTGCAACTGCGCCTAACTACACTACTGGCCTAGGCTTCTGGACTCTATGCTTTCCAGGATACATGGAAAGTCCGTATATAGTGGTCTGTGATTACAGAAAGATAGTAAGCAACCTGTCGTCTACTCGGCATCCACAACTACTGCAAACTGACTGTTGTTCTGTGAGGATGGACAGTTCAGCAACCTGGGAATACTGCTGGCTTGGTGGCCTGAACGAGTGAGATGACCATATTTGGTGGACGCGTAGGTGTCCACCTGACTCATTGCACTTCGTTAAACGAATATGACGCTAAGATGAAGGTGAAATAGATCTTGTTAACGGCGACTGTTCCAAAGAGTTTCTGTCAACCAAAAATATGTCTGCAGCCATTATTTTGGGGTTTGCTTGTCTCCAAAGAAATGAGTAAAACGTTATAAATAGATTTTGCTCATTGGTGATAGATTTTTCTTAAATCAAAAGCGATCAGCTTAAACACTCATCCAAATGTCATATAATCGCAATGACAGTTCCGTGGTTGTTCTTGTTATGACTTGACGATAGGAATTTCTGAAATTTTATTCCGCTAAAACCCCGAAAAATCCTTCGGTGGGGATTCCTTTAGTCAAGAAGCACTATCCTGGGAAACCGGCCGAAATCCTAAAACAATCGAATCAATAGTGAACTTACCAACTGCTCTTAAGCCAGATGAGGGATGAAACAAGCTCAATCGTGGTCAAAAACACGAATTTGTGATCAAGTTTGGAGGAGATAACACGATTTGAGTCGGAGTACCACACACACTCACCAAAGGTTCACTGTAGGAAAAAACACTAGTCCGAAAATGCTATCAGCTTTCGTTTCCTTTTCAAGGATCGCATATAGTTATGTGTACTGACGCACATAATCCGGAAAGAGGCTGTTTCCAGGACATCAGCAATAGTCATCTCCCAGTGGCCGCATTTTTCGAGGGAGTTACTATAGCTTCAAACATGCTTTCGGTGGAAATCTTTGGTCATAGAAGTGAAGCGGAGAGCATCGCAGTTTAAATGCAACTCCAGGATCACTAATCTTCTATTGATGGGCAGATTCTTGTTTGATACCTAGGAGAACTGCACCACGTATGCCTTCATGTTTTAGTGTGTCCACTTGTAAATTCCTGTTTCCGAAGAATGCATATTTTTTATACGCATGGTGAACTGGAGTCATCAGATAAATCAGTTATTGTTCTTTAAAGAGGGCTCTTGCTTCCATATGTTTCATCCAAAATACTGAAATTTGGTGGGATTGCACGGACTGGTTTGGTTTGCACATAAAATTACTCGGGATCAAAAACCCAATCGTTCTCTCTAGATTGGGATAGCCGTACTAGGTTGGTCAGATTAATTTCACGTTGAAAGGCGTCTGGACCATCCGATATACTTTCTGATGTCAGCAACAAGGACCCGCCACATACACTGACAACGAGTGAATCAGGCTAGTACCATGTACAGTAAAACCCCTGTAAAAAGGATGCTCATCAGATAACTAAGCTGTTCCCAAGTTCAGGGGTTTCATATTTACATGTCTTCCTGAGTCCATCTGACAGAATAAAGTGCGAGAATATGAGAGATGAATCTATTGATTTCCCAGGATCACGTGGGGACTTTTTATTTCCACAGAATCTGACGTTTTGTTGTCCAAACTTTACATTCTTAGCATGTACAGAGACGACATTTCCTCGCAGAGCTACGCACCCCAAAAAAGCCTGACGGCTCAGTATGTGATCTGGCTTTTTAATACAGCCCATCCGTTCAACAAAGGACTGGTGTCTAGTGTCGGTTTGCTTTGCATAGACAATCAAATATGGGATTGCAGTAACTTTGTTTCAGTGGTCCTTTCTATTGTCGGCGACTACTGTCTACGCTTCGCTGTCCAACATCTGACCATAGGGGTCAATAGTTGATTTGAATCCTACTGGCTGACTGTAAAATCGATACACACAACTTCACTTCATAACACCATCCCCTACGAATGACGGATTCGGGTTCAATGATCTGCTACTGCTCTGTAATGAATCTGGTAGCAAACAACATTTCTTCAAACAAATAGCCTGAGTTCAGGTATTTGACAGATTTCTTTCAGGTTTTTTTACTCAACACAGTCTACTTCGTCTGTGCTGACTGGCCGAGTTACGAACACTAGGGATTCGGTCTTTATTCCGTGCCCAGCTGGCCTTATCACTTTGTGGCAGCGCACCCGAGCTACCTATTTCCCACAACATTGCCATTATCACTTTGTTTAAAGCCTCAAAATCCCGGAGGGGCAGCTTGCAGTTAGGACCTCGTATATCAGGTACGTGATTCTGTTCACTTTGGAACAAAGGGTGAAGCCAAAAACCTTGCAAGTTCTTTGCCCTCAGTGTGTGAGTATGCGCAGTCATTGTATTCCGTTTCACTTGCCAGTCTGTCACACACACCATCACGCAGAACCAAGAAGATCGGTGGCAGCGTTTCCTCAGATTCTTTGTCAGAACACACCAAACGAGCACGCTAATATCCTGATCTAATTCAACCACAATCCCACAGAAAAAAATCACAACTTAGCGACTCAGTGGCATTTTGGGTTCTTGATACTGTTTGGCTCCCCTAAGGATGAACAGCATAGGCATTCAATGAAAATATACCACTACCGTATGTTTCTTTATTCGAAGTTTTACTAAACTGAGTTCCGGATTAATTGCCTGCCCGTCGTTCCTCAACTCTGTCTCCACCAGCCACTGACTACTATTCTCTGCAGTGCATGGATTCCGTGAACTTACGAAGTCCTTAGACAGATGAGTATACCAAATCATTGACAGAGAACAGTCCCTACAACAAAATATTCAGGGGGCTGATCATCCAAGAAAGTTTAAGAACCCGATAGAAAGAATCAGTGTTTTGACCCAAAATGATAAACGTTGCTCATTTATCCGGTGTTGTCAGTAGACCCGGTTGAACGATCGTGACAAACAGTTCGGATTGTTGTTTGATATGATGTGTGATTGAATTTCTCTGGTTCAAACCAAAATGGCCTCCCTATTAAGTACATTTAGTGATCTCCATTGTGACAACAACAAATTGCCACACGATCTCAAAGGTTTTCCCATTTCCAGTGGTATCGATTCCAACTAGCATTGTAAAATTTTCGTGGAATCCAATTTGACATCGTGATAACTCCCCCCATCCATTTGCTTACTCCGTCCGTGTACTTTTAATCTGCACATGTTCTCTCCTCCATACCCGACATTCACTTTGCCGCTAAGGCGGCTCCTTCCGACACGGGCACACTGGCACGCGTGGACGTTCCCGTGCGTCGTACGTATTCTCGACCCGTCCACTGGGCCCGCTCTGACTTGCTCTGTCGTGATTACCGAGTAGTCGTACGGCCTTTCAGAATTACAAGACTGGCCTCGGAAGCGACGACACCAACCCACACTAACGAGCCAACATACCGCTCGCCGTTGCTCGGTTTGCGGGCCTTGACACTGCACTGTGCCGTTCGGTGACAGCCTTGCGCACATGTTGAGAACACGAAAGTAAGCAAGTGAAGTTTTCTCGGGTAATTTTGCTTACCCCTGCGTAAATCCTTCCTTTTGAAATTCGGGATCGTTAAACACATGCGTGACTCAAAGTTCCTTATCGAAAACCTCAACACAATCAGTGCCAACTGTCTTGCAAAACCTTGCAGGTTTTGCATCTTTCATTATTGGTATGTGTAAAATAATGAAATGTTAATTTATTATACAAAAGAAAGGCCATTCCTGCGAGCAAGAGCAACTACTCCTTCCTCTGTTTTTTTTCCAGCTCATAGAAAAGAGAGGACAAGGAAATAATTTTTGAAAATTGACAGGAAGTTTCCCGCAAAGTACGGATGTGGTTGGCAGTGAACCGAAATGTTCCTAAAATTTTCATTTCTGTTCATGTTATGCTTCTTGTCCTGGAAGGGTTTCAACCCCCTCCCCCCTTATTTTCACGATAAGAAATGAATGAAGTTCCCCCTGACCATGCGTTTCACTTACTTTGGCAAGTTCATTCTCTTGTTGACAAATTCCAGCGACACGTAATGAAAAATCACCTGACAAAACGCTACGAATAAATTAAATGTTCAAAACAAATTTGTTACAATTCATGGACAATTCGTGGACAATTTTATGAGTTCTTGCTGTGCACATGAACGGTATTTTAGCTAAACTAGGGAAAGGAGAGTGGCAATCGCACACGCAGGGATGAGTAGTAGTCACGCTACTCCTCAAGATTGAAGAAAAATCATGACGGTGATGGAATTGTTGTTCCCATCGACGTTTCTGTAAACGTCACGAAAAATATATAAATCAGAAGGTGTTTTGAAAGATAATTGCACACCGATTAACGGATATTCATACACTTGGGTTGTTTAGGCGCTGTGATTTACAAGTCACCCTGGTGTATTGGCGATAATAAACTAACTAGTGTTTTCTATTGGTTTGTCATGAATTCAGAATGGTCCCGCTGGTCAAGAATGAATAACAAGGTCTATGCACAATTGGTGTGACACAAACAGTTGTG
>SJOL01009160.1:1165575-1175608 GCA_004794785.1 Opisthorchis felineus | reverse complement strand
TAATACCACGAGGCGCGTTTCACGCTCAAGGGATTTTAGTCTCGGTACAATTTTTGGAACGCCCCGTTGGATAAGCGCTACGTGGTTTTATACTTTCTAGCCTCCTTGCTAGGGAACTTGGATGGCATGTTCAAGAATCTGTGAGGTAGGCTTCGTGTGTTTCCTGGAATTCCATGCGCCGTATCATCCGTAGAACGGCGAATGCCTTTAGAGCCGACTTTTCACGATGCAGTGGGTAAGATATTTTTGAAGAGAACCAGATGTCCAAATCATTTTTAGCATCTAAGCTCGTAACGTCTTCTGGTCCGTTCTCTCCTTGTACGCAATAGGCGTTCGTTGGGTTTCCTCCGAATTACATACGGACACACCTTTCGTCATTCATAAGAAGAAGCCAGTCCAGCTACCTCCGCTTTGCAGCGTCCACATTCGTTTGGAAGGCACTGGAATTTGAGCCCCAGGATTGCAGGTCATCCCCAAAAGGTAGACATGGACATGAAGTAACGTGTGGAAGGTCGTTGGCGTAGATCAGAAACAGAAGTGGTCCCAGAACATAGCCTTAATGAACTCCAATGCAGACCGGTGCCGAAGAAGAATAGGCCGAGCTTACTTTCACTCGGAACTTTCTGTCTGACAGGAACGCATTAATCCAGTTCCGGATCTTTCGTTGAATCCCGTAAGACTCGTGCTTGTGAAGCAGCGGGACGTGTGGGACTTGGTCGAATGTTTTTGAGATGTCGAGAAATATTGCATCCTATATGAGTCCCTCGTCCTTGGCTAGGGTTAAGCTGTCCGACCATGTTCGCAAGAACGATTTGGGAGGAATGCGTGTTGCACTGGGGTTATTACATTGTCAGTGGTTAGGTGATTTAAGATGGCCCACCTCTGAATGCATTCCATCACCTTGCACGACACGCTATTGAGGGCAATACGCCTGTAGCTGCCGTGCGATAGTCGGTCTCCAGTAGATTCGCGTGGCAAAGGCTTCCTTCCAAGCAGAGGAAAGGTTGCCCTCATCGGACGAGCGACGAAACACTAAGTAGAACTACTTTGCCAGTGCGAGTGGCTTTTCCTTCATGATCCCCGGATGAAGCTCGTCTGGCCGCAACGTGCTGAATAGGTTTGTTCTGTGGAAGAGTTAATAAATGTCCTCCTCAGTGAAGACCACGTTGTTTAGCGGCAGTTCGTAGTTGCGTATTGACAAGATTGAATGTGGCGAGGTCGCTGGGGCAGAATACAGGCCTGCATAGTGTTCTCTATAGAATTCAGATATGACTTTGGGGACACTTGTGGGTTCCTCATTTCTGTGCCTCAAGAAGAAAGCTGATGGCTTGTTTCTCCGGCAGTGTATCGTGTGCTTAAATAGCACATTTTTGTTTTTCCGGGCGAGGTCCAATTTTGTGGCTTGTTTTCGCATGTTACATTGGCGGATTTCTGAATTACAGTGGTTCCGCATCCAACAAAAAGCCAGCTCGTATTCTGTGTCACCTGTAGCTATCTTTTGGAAAGATAGTTGGGATCTCTTTTCCAGACGACGCTGAATCCTTTTAGGTAGCTTTTAGTCCATCCGGATGCGCGCTATTTTTTGGGGACGAACATCTCCTCAGCCTCGTGAACTTTCTGAACAATGGTCCTATATAACTCTTCCATTGAAGTTTATCTCAGTTTCAATTGCTCAAGAAAGCTACCTGTTTCTGGGATGCCTTCATGCGTGCAGTTCCGAATCTGAGTCTGTGGTTCCGGGTTTCTGGCCCAGTAACAGATGAAATCGAACATCGTCACACAGTGATCACTATGTCCTAGTGAAGCTTCAATTAACACTTTATCAACGAAGAGTCTTTCGTTTGTGATAACCAAATCCAGCAGGGATGGCAGCTGGCCTGCACGGTGTCTGGTGGGTGCTACGACATGTTGATTCCAAACGTTCTGTTGCCCGACTTTGGTCAACGCTGGTGCAGAGTGTCCACTAGACCCCATGTGCTGGATTTTTATTCAGGAAGCCTTTGCAGCGGTAAAATAACCTACCAGTAAGAGATGAACGGCAATTTAGAGCACTTTCTGCAGCAACCGCACACGTTCAGAAAGAGCTGTAGATTAGAGGAATAGTTCAAACCTATTTCCCAATGGTGGGGCAGGAAGTCTTCACGTGCTGAAGATACGTTAGGTCTGCGCGAATTCGAATGAAATAACACCATGCGAAAATACTTTGCCACTTTGAGGTTCAGGGGGTTCTTGTCCCCAAATGTATCTGAGCATATAGGTCAACCTAACCCACAGGAGTCACCTGTTACTGGCCCGTGGTAGAAAGCATTCCAAGGATAAGTAAGCATTAACTGTCTTACGTAAGTGAGTATGCGTCCTAAGATCAAACAACGGGATAGTGTAGGTAGGGTTACAGTTGGAGTGGCTACGAGCGGCTTTCGAAAAATCTGCCTTGTGTAAGCTGTAGTCTGAGTAGACGTTCGGCTTTTTCAGCCGAAGTTAAAAGCCAAGGGCGTCCAGAAAGGCGGGGTGGGAGGCTGTATTGCTGATGCGTGATGGAAGCTTGGCCCATAGTCTGAGATGAAGTCAAAATGAAAAGGTTTGTTGCAACGCGGTTTCAGAAGTCGGTAAAGGGAGTAAAACATTTACAGATGCCGTTCAGGGTGATAAAAAAACCTCAGAGCGCGTGTCAGGAAACTAAGTCCTTTGAGTAAGAGCATGGAATCTTTGCTTAAACAAGGCCCCCTCGCAACTAGGGTTCCTACTCAGGTGACAGAGAGCGTAGGCGAAAATATGGGGCGCATGTTGCCGGAAACAGGGGTAGCAATGGTTTCTGCTGCAGTACGGCAGGCGCAAAAATACTAAGACGAAATCAGGGACATAATCTGGAGTCGGACACACAAACCGTTACAGACGGCAATCCAAATTTTGTTCGTTGTGCAATGTTCGGCGGTTGGAAGCAAGGGGCTTACAACCTTCGACATTTGAGCGCCAGGTTTGGCTGGAGAAACTAAAGCAGCAAGAGCGGCATTGATCGGGGCCCCTCAGAGAGAGGTAGGGGTTTATAGTCCTTTAAGTATGAGCGTTCTAGAGGCATTATAGGCCCAGCAAATGCGTGCTGGTTTGGAACCGAAACAGATGAGGTATAATGAAACTGCATTAGGGAGGTTGAGTCCTCACCTGACTGAATTTTGGATAGAGTCAAAGCGTGGTCACCATACTGGAATGCATGTGTTACCATGATTAAGCCGGAGGATAGAAATGGAAAACCATAAGTGCTCCATTCGTTGAGGTCGCAGGTTCGCTGCTCTGAACATCTGATCCGGGGATGAAAATAGCGCAGAGGAGTGATTTTAGTAACTAAGATCCCTCCGGTAAAGCAGGGGTGTTGGCTGCAGTTTGCCGCCTTCTGGCCTATCCTAAACGTGTCGGACGTCATCTATAAGTATTGGGCTGAAACTTCACGGCACCTTGGCGACTTTAGTGCGTAATGGTCATCGACTACCGAATTCCCAACCCTCAACTCGGACCTGTTTGGCTGCGTCTTAGGCAAGAGGCTCAGCATGTCCTGGGCCTTTACACTTTTCATGGCAAGCATGTAATTCTGGAACCAAGGCAGTTGTGTCAGAGACCTGCGGAAGCCATTGTGCTGCGTGGGGTGGCCTCAAGCCGGCCGAACAGGAAGTGAGGTCGTCCCATTGCACCATCTACTTTGCCCTTTACTGACATGTTACTTACCCAACGGCTGACGTCAGCAAGATAATAACCGGGAAATTGGCCACTGTGCGGACATACAGAAATTCACACGTGGGTTGAGCTAGAAAAACTTGACGGAATTCAACTATGCGGAAGGGTGCCAAGATCTAGAAACATTCTGGGGCCCACTCGAGTAAACCAAAAAAACATGTCCGGTTGTGCCTTGAGGTAAAAGTTGAAGAAATGACGCCAAGTTAAACTGGAGGCCGGAATACAACAGAACCGCAAGGTGAAACTGCCAAGTGCTACGATGATCGTAGTCGGGCAATACATGTTCATTATTCTTTTCTCAGCCAGGTCACTCTAGTGAAAATCCCAAGCCGTTGGACAACGGCGCTTCGTAATATCCACTTGATCGACAACCTATGGTACTTAGAGCTGATAACACGATCGTCATCGAGTTAGGAGGCGAGACGGGACAAATAAGCAGCATAAACAGGTGAAAACTACGAATAATGTTGCGCGTCCATGTCCCCATAATCTGACCTTCACATCCAGCTGGATCCGAGTTATCGCAGGATTGGCGGCCAATCAGAAGCCGAACATCTGCTGGGCCGGTTGCTAGAACCTTGAGCTCTTCTGAGCCTGTCAGCTGCTTCGGTTAAATTATGTCGTGCATCAGGAAACTGAAAGACGACCAACAGGACCTCGTTCAGCGCTTTAAAAAGTCACATAATACCTTCCGGATTATTTCTTGCACATTGGATGAAGTTTCCTGTAAATTTATTCACGGACAGTCTACGTTGGAAATAACCGGTAGTCTTTTGGTGAGTATTCCTTCGTATCTGGTATTTTTGCCGATGATATCTGCCGCTAATTGCTAATAACTGGCTCGGTATGAACTCATTAAGTGCGATTTATAACGTAGCCCTCCTTCGGTGTTAGGTCATTTGTGAAACCGTCCGGACCCAGCACCTAAAGCTATTGTCGCCCCCTTCTCTCGCATATCGCCAGACATCCGTTTTATCTCCTTCTAAGTCCAATGCTGGAACGTGATCCGCCTGTAGTGATTAACGGCCCTAAAAAGTCTCTAACGAACAGAACAAACTGTTGTCAGTCAGATATCACCGAAAGAGAAGACAATCCAATGAAAACTTGATTCAGTTCCCGAAGGGTAAATCCGAAGGTCCAAATTTCGTTGAACCAACACTTCAAGAAAATGCTCTACTTCCTTAATATTCAAATCTCATGGAGGTGTAATATTAACCCACTGATGTGGAAAGACAGGTACAGTGTTTGCAGCTAACATTTTTGTTCACATTGGAGACTAGCGATAGCCATTATTATTCGACTAGAAACCTCATAACAACAATCACTCAGCAAAAGTCCAAAGTTCTTTCGAGGGAAAGTCTGTGTTTCTTAATTAAAACAAACTTTGTACAATATCCCAGTAAACACCCCATCGGTGGTCAAAGGTGGCAAATAGAGGTGGCCCGTTACGCTTGCCACCACTGCCTACGGTCGGTCAAAGGTGGCAACACAAGAAAATTTCAGCGCAACTTTTTGTGTGCCTTTTTTCAAACTTTTTTCAAAACCCCTTGCAGCCGGACGAGGCCAACAGTGGCAGCCTTAAATTAGTTGAGGCATATGTGCCGGCTAACTGACTGCGTCCCAGAGTACTCGGTCTAACCACTTGACCTCACGGCATGTGTATTATAACCGAACACCGTACCTGATTACCAACCGCGTCGTGCTTACGACAACATGCTGCATGGTCAAAGGATAACGAGATTAGTGCAAAAATATAAAGGTATTAATAATATTATAATATAATCATAGATTTTTGTCGATCCGCCGCAAGGCAGCCCTCTCACGTCACAGCTTCCGGTTTTCAGGGGTTCGATCAAAGGCTCCCTTGAACCAAGACTGAATTGATTTCTGAGTGAAATCCACTGCGACACTCGGGTGTGTACAGAGTACATTGCATCTAAAGTGACAAGTGTCAATGTCAGCCTTGGTAACTCTGTGCTTCAGGTAAGCCTTTTTTCTTCGCCCTTTAGCCAGGTTAGTTGATCTGCAAACTCAGGGGCGAAAAGAGCACGCAGCATGTACCTGACTGACAGACGTGGGTCAGAGCAGATCAATCTTGAAGGAGAAATAATCTTTATTACTGAAGTGTGGACCGGGGTGAAGGTACTCATTGGCTGTTCGCGGAATTCCGCGTCCAACAATCTGATCAGGAAAGTATCCAAGTCTTCTATTTTGGTCATTCTATGGATCCCTTCCAGGCTGCCCTTCCGTACTTGTTGCGCGGACGCACTCGAACTGATGCATTGCTCTACATATCTCAGTCGTACATCCAGCTTTTCCAAACGACCCGACATTTCTAATAATCGAAAAAGCAATGGAAGCGTGATATTAACCCACTTCGGAAGGTATCGGCTCTGACACACTCGTCATGCATTTACTCTAAAGATGAATGAATGAACAGGAATGAAGTGTACCTTGAAACGCAGCCGGGATGCGCAGTATTTTTGGTTGGGAGACCGGGCACACACGACCTATCGGAATTGTGCGTTTCCTCGCTGGAGTCATCGGCTTGTTCAGTGGTCCGCAGGTGTAGTGGCGCAGTCTCAGACGACCAATGACCATAGTTTGAACTACATACAAAATTTGTAATAAACTAAAATTATAGCCGCCTGATTACCCAACAGGCGAGGATAAAGTTTTGTGGAGGGGTCAAGTACGTGAATTTTTTTGAAGTCCTCCGGACTCGTCGTTTTTCAACATCACTAGTTGTTGAAAATTTGGGATTCCGTTTCCTGAAAAATGGACTGGTCATTGCCAAATATTATCTCTCGCGGACACCATAGTGCTGCGCAAAGTAGGTCTGTGGCTCCGTGTCTGAGGCGCCGTCGCTAGAGTTCAGCACTGCAATGGACCGGACAGCTTCAGAGTAAGCTTCTGAAGACGTGTTAACGCTCAATTAGATTTTTCTGTGAAGCGTACCGAACTTCTTGATGACCACTACAGTGCGTGTGATGCTGTTCGAAGGCATGCCCTCTTTGTTTACTAGGGCGCGTTCCATTGCGTCTTAGTCGTCAAACGTCAACGTTTGTTCTTTTTTATATACCCCGTACAATCTCGTGATACTATTATTTTCTGCGCCAGTCAGCTGAATGAACGTGTCTTCATTCAGCCTTTAAGTCGCATTACTTGTAAGTGTTTTGCGCTTCCTGCTGATGATGAATTTATTTATATCTCACTGTTACTTTCTCAGTGGTTAGAGCGCGAATTTACTGACCGGAAGGTTCGTGGTTCGAACCCGACCTCTGCCTCTCAACTTCCCCTGTTTAGGCTTGGGCAACCTGGCAGTATCCCAGCCCTCGTGCTTCCTTCTGGTGGCATGGCAGTTAGGCGCCGAAAGGGTGCTACAGCTGAACGATTTTTTTCCTGCTGCCTCGTGGGTCAAACTTTTGAGTCACAGGCTCATTGTAGGCTACCTCAGCTAAGCCCCCTTCCTCAAGCGGAAATTATCATTGTCTATGGAGTCGTTTGTCTTCTTATGCCCCTCTCCAACCCATTCCGACCCTCCAAACAAACGTTCCTGGATCAGTTAACTGTCACTCGCCTGACCGAAATATCTTATGCTCTCCGCCACCTGTTGACAGTAAGCAAAATAACGACTAAATCCACGAGACCCCTTCTACATAGGAATCTTCAATGTCCGTACTCTATGTCAATTTGATGAACAGGCAATACCTACCCAGACACTATACTCTCTTGAAATCGATGTATGCTGTGTCTGAAACATGCCCACAAACGTGCTTATGCATCTTAAAGCGCCAAGAACGAATTCAGCTCTTTCCCATTGCACTGTGTGTCCGGTGATCCAGAAGCGATGACTCATGAAGTATATGGCATGGGGCTTCACTCAGCTCCAGAGCTGAACGCGCATTGCTGGAATAGATTCCACTAAATGGTCATCTTTGCGCCGCTCAGCTATCCAGTCAAATCGCGCTCAATGCTACTCGACGTTAAAAACGGTGCCTGTTTGTCGTGTTGCGATATGCCCGAGATCGTTCAGTGGTTAAAGAGCCAGTTTACGGGCCGGAAGGCCCGTGGTTCGAACCCAACCTCAGCATCCCGACTGCTCTTGTTTAGGCATGGGCAACCTGGCAGTATCCCAGCCCTTGTGCCTCCTTCCGTTGACATGGCAGCTGGACACCGAAAAGGTGCTACAGCCGAACACTTACTTGCTACTTATTATATTCCCTAACGGACTGCAGTTCTGGCACTGAGAAGGATACGATCGACTGGTCCTAGGATAGCAACGGTCATTGGAACGATGAGCGAAAAAGACGGTTCATTAATCCATTCGCAAAAACGCTCACCGCAAAGATAGACCGAACCCTTTGAAGAGCAGTTTGGCTGGCCTCCTACGACACGGCCTCCGTAAGCACTTCGTACGCGTGATTATCCGTCAGCTAAATAAATAGATTACTAAATATCCCTTTTGAAGCCCGAGGAGACAATGATTAGACAGTTTGTATCCAGTCCTCTTCAAAGAAGGCGGAAAGTCGCTGGTTACCCACCCAACAAAGTTTGTGAGCATTTTAGGGAGTTAACGGAAAGCCCCGAAGAGTGGGACAACTCAACAAATACAGCCACAGCCTAGAATCTGTGGCTTCGAGGGAACGGAACAAAGATAGACAAGTCCGTGAAAGCCAAGCTGTGTACCTACCTTCAGGAAGATGTTTCGATCACATTTTCACTAGTCGACAGGTTCTGCACCAGTGAAAATGCTTCTAACAACCAGCGGCAGTGGTATTCCATGACTTAAAAGTTGACTTTGGCTCGTTGAACCGTCAGAAACTATGACAGTGTCCACTGAAGGTGTCCCCTCATTAATTCTTGACCCTACTTAAGGCACTGAAGGCCAACTCCCACTGGCGCAGCTTTCGCCTGAATTTAGTACGTCAAGTAGTATCAGACAAGGCTGTCCTCTTTCACCTTTCTTCAACTTCGTTACTGTTACGATCATGGAAGACTCAATACCAGCCTCTAATATCTGAGGTCCAAGTGCTCTCGGGGCGTCCGCTCACAGATAACGAGTACGCAGACGACATTGCTCTTCTTGGATCTGACCCCGTGGTAATTCAAACAGTATTAAATAATCTAAAAAATTCCGCCTCACGGTTTGGCATGCTCTTCACACCTGCCAAGTTGAAAGTGCTACTGCAAGACTGGGTGAGCTCGGAACCTAACCTCATGCTTTGGGATGAGCCGTTTGAGGTAGTAGACAAGTTTTTTTTACTTGGGCAGCTGTATCAGTCCCGGTGGTCCACCGAAAGAGGATATTTCCATCTGGATTGGGGAAACCAGAGCAGCTCCCATGAACCTGCATCACCTGTGGCGTAGGCTTGACAATGGCTTATCTGTCAAGGGTCGAGTTTACAATGCTGCGGTGCACTCCATATTACTATGCGGGTCAGAAACCTAGCCGCTGCGCTCCGAGTACGTCAAAAGACCTCTAGTGTTTGACCATTGATGTTTTCGGAGCATTACCCGAGACTGGTGAGAACACCGGATCAGCGATGCTGAAGTACGTCCAATGGTCTACGGAAGAAATAACTCACTCACAATAGATAAACTGATCACACTGCGTAGGTTGCGCTGGCTTGGCCACGTGCTGCGTATGCCAGTCGACCGACTTCCTCGAAGGGTTCTTTTCGCACCACCACTTGAAGGGTGGAAACGAGTCAGGGGAGGTTAAACAATGACTTGGCAGCGAAGTAGGGAAACCATTACCGGTCGCGCCCTCAGTGGCGCTCGTGCATCCAAGCTATTGGTCTGAATGCATAGCTCCTTTCCCAAGCCCACCTCCCCCACTTAACAGTCCTGTATTTACGCACCAATTTATCAGCTCCCGCCTTCACTGCGCAGCTACCTGTCCTCCCCAAATCGTTGGTGAACGAAACTGTGGCAGCTACAACCAGTGTACAACAAGTACGCGGTTTCTTACAGCTGATAATAATAATAATAATAATAATAATAATAATAATAATAGGAGGTCACCCAGACCAGAAGCTCGGTGGCGCTTGAGAGAACACATGCGGTCATAAACCTCCAAGGCCGTAGGGGATTCCACGTTCACTGTCCAGGGTTCTACATCAAATGTGGGCTCCAAATGAGTGGCAGCAGGTGGCCCCGATAACTGTTGTTCCAAGTGTTCGGCCCAACGATCGAGGTGTCCTTTACTCAAGATGGTGATTCCATTTCTATCCTTGGTGGTTTCCCCTACTGGTGGTTTCCAGGGACCGGTCGAACGAATCAACTGAAATGATCTTCGGGCTTT